>CM034151.1:270280724-270300765 GCA_019776745.2 Taxus chinensis | reverse complement strand
ATTCCAAGCCTGAGTCCGTACGGAAGAGAAGCCGAGTGTAGCTGGATGCACACGCAAAACAAGCTCTGGACATTGGGCAGACATGGGGAAGCCCGCTGCAAGGGGGCAAGCCATAGTAGCTAAGCCACAGCAATGGGGTTTGAGAAGACTCTTCACCATGTTCCAAAAATCGTCCATATCTAGTTGCCCATATCAGTATCCCTGATATCATAATTACAGTCGGATATGATGGGGATTGTTCTTAAATTGTATTTCATTCTGCTAGATTTTTCGGCCTTCTCCTGGGCTTGAACCAGGATCCAACATGAAGACTATTGGAAGGAAGAAAGGATCCGCACCCGGAGATGCTGTGCACACTGAAAAACCTGATTGACGAAGGCGTCAGAAGAAGCGAAGAACCCGACACTTAGAATAAGATATCGGAAACTTTGAGAACCCGACAGGTCTGATATGTGGAGTCTTGCGAAACCCGCACTTGTTCAATGGCAGAAACAGGGGAAAACCCGGAACTTGCTGTACTGACGAGAACTGAAAAAACCCGGATCCATGTGGATGGCGGAACTAGGAGGTGCCGGCACCCAACTGTTAGGTCGGAATGTTGAAAAACCCGTCACTGCGGCGTCCTTCGTATTTCAGACTTTTGAAGGGCAAATACAAACTTCAAAATCCAGGAAACAAAAACAGAGCCTCCTTGAATTTCTACATAAATCTTCCTTTCTTTTTTGGTATTGCATATTCCATACATTATGCAAGTAATTGGGAATTGGAAGGGAACAACACCAATTGATATATCTCAAAATAAATAAACCCTAAAACCCAAAACCTTTCCAAAAACAATACAGAAACGAGAAGGAAGAAAAACCCTCAACAACTGGCAAGGAAATTGGAAAGAAAAATTATTACGCCGTCGATCCAGAGAAATCAAGAATAAAGAAGGAACGATAAAATACCTTCGATTCGAGACAAGTAAAATCGAAAACAAACGATCCAGGTTGGTAACGCGAGTTTGCGGGTTTTGGAGCGGAAGAAGCATGCGCAAAATCAACGAAATAAAAAATATGAACGGTAAAAATGACGTGGATTTTTACGTATTTAGAAGAAATTAGTAAATAAATACGCTCCAGCTCGGCACGTGCCGAATCACACAACCAGCGGCATGAACGCCACGTCAGCGTGGTGGAGGAGTACAAAAACCGACAAAGGAGATTTAGTGCATTCGGGCTTTAGGGCTCGAAAAACATGATGCACAAAACAATGGTTTGTTACATGATGTTCCGAGCCATTGAACTTCCGAAAAACCGATTACCAAGGATGAGCGGACTTCGGGAATCGGAGAACGTGCGCAGAAACATGTTTAGAACATGGATGTTCCGATCTTTAGAGTCCGAAACCCGATTACTAAGGATTGTCTTAACACAAGGCGGGTTTCGGGGTTTCGGAGGTCATAAGACATAAAGCATGTTACGACTTATGTATGTTCCGATGCGTTGAATTTACGAAAACCCGATTTCCAAAGGTTTTTCAATACAAGGCGGGTTCGGGTTCGGAGGTCAGAAGACATAAAGCATGTTGACTTAGTCAAGCTGTTAGTAACACCCGAAACCGATTTGCTCTAAAAGAGATCATATGCAAAATCACTTCAAAATTTTGTAGGGTTATCCGATCCGTTTCGTCGTGGAAACTGCAAAACGGGGATAACAATTCATAGTAAGACTTAAAAAAACTTGAGGTTTTACTGGCAGTGATATCAATTCTCAAGTGTCATTCGTGGAAGGAATATTCTTGAATCCTCTTTGAACATGATCCAAGTTAAGAAACATTTTGGAAACACACTATATATACATAAGGCTTAGACCCCAAATAGAGACAATATCTTTTGATAGTTTATACAACCTTTCTTCAATGCACAAACCCATACTTATTTTAACATTCACTCACTAACTTGTACACATACCATTTATGGATGAAAGAGATTCATAACCAAATAAATGACATTATGAGACACAACTACATAGGTTGACAACAAAATTTGACATGAAAATATTATTTGAACCACTAAACACTAAAATATTTTATGGAAAACATGACTCTATGCATCAAGTACCATTATTGACTCATACTATGTAAATGTTTAGGTACTACCTGAGTAGAGGAACACAATCATCAACCTAATGAATTTCAAGAGGTTGAAAATGTTCTCAACTCTTCTCTTGACATCACAATGACACCTTGACTGGACCTTACTTCATGAATAATTCACCTTTATATACTTTAATATCTTATGACAGTGATACTTGAATTTTCAATTTTACCAATCACATGATTTTCCCTCTTGGGACCTTATATACCACAATATGGATTACACCATCCTTCATACTACTGAATTTTACTTGATATACTTGAATTTCTTGAAAATAGACCTTTTACATAGTTGAGAATATTTATAGACTTAACACTTTCCTTCTTACAACTATACGACCTATAGACATAACTCCAAGCACATTGACTAAAAATATGAGACACCATAGTCCTTTTTCATGACTTACAACAATTGACATCACCATGCACTTGAACATTAGGGGAAAATAACACAACATTCAATACCTTACACATAATTTTTGGAGCTCATAGAGCTTTGACATAGACATTTAAGATATTAGACTTAACTACTCTGAATCTTAGATACACTAATATATGCTCACGATTGAGGACCATCATGACATTACTCATTCAAAATAGTAGATCTCATAAGTAGGGTACATCATACTTTGAAGGGAACACATGACATATTGACATATTAATTACTTGTTGATAAGACAACAGAGAATGTACACTCCCTGCTATATGCTCAGACCAAACTCTTGACATAACTCTCAAATTTGATAACATATGCAAAATCAGGACCTTAAAATCAGAACTTGTCGAACATAGACCTCTAACTGAAGTCACATACTTTGAGACACATCTAGAGAATGACCTATACCTAGAATATTTACATCATCCCAACACATAAACCTACAACTAAAAAGGACTCAAAAACATATAGATAAGTCACTTTACATACATTATAACTATTTTTTAATTTCAGAGCATATCCAAACCTCTCAACTTCTCAAGAAAATGAGGTCTCTTTACTTCAATCCTTGACCCAAGCTTATTTCCCTCATTAGCATGAATAGGCCGGTTGTCATCCATGTTAGGTCTTGAACTCTTTTTGGCTTCATTTTGATCATTGAATTTGACTGAAACTGATTCTCCATAGAATGATTTTGGCATCCACACTTCCTTCACTTTTGGAAACTCAACCTTCTTCACTTTTCTAGATGAGTCATGAGAAAAAAACCTTGCAATATGACCCTTGTGATGACATTTGTGACAAAAAACCTCTTGTCTCTCCCTTGATTGACCACTTTTGTGGTCTTTTCCATTTCTCCAAGGGTACACAAAACTGAAAAAATTCCTATAATCCCGTGCTCTATGACCATAACCATTGTAAACATAACAATATCCATGAAAATTTTCATACCTCATTTATTTTGGGTGTCTAATAGGATTAAGATTTGAATAGAACTTCTTGCCATGAACACCATAATCTTCATTTCCTTTGGAACTAGGACCAGCTGTTGGATCTACAAAAATAGGCTTCTTAACTTCCATGATATTTAGGGTTTGAATTCTTCTCTAAGTTTTACAAACTCTTATTCTTTGACCTTGAGTACTGCAGACATATCTTTGATTTCAAACTTCATTATTATATTCTCCATTCTATGAAATGCTAAATCTTCCTGTAATTTAAACACCATCTCCTTGAGATCATATTTTCTATGTATACACACATGAAAAGGCTTGATTTTCAATATTTCACATTCCTCTTCCTTTCTGTTCAAATCTGAAATGGAATTCTCCAACTGAATCTTGATATCTTTTATGGTTTCTTCATCCTTATTGTCCATGAATTTCAATTCCTGATTTTCTATCCTGATTTGCTTTGTCATATTGTGCTTCTAGGATATCCTCCAAGATGTTATAATTACTTCTCAAGTACTTGATGTGATACCAATTATTGGAAGAAAATGGACTAAGAGGGGGGGCGAATCAGTCCTAAAAATTTCTTACTTCATTAACCATTAATTTCAGAAACCCTTAACATTTAACCATTCACATATAATCAACCATTACTTATTTAGTGTGCACAATACATTCAAACAACCATAAAACATGAGAAGAGGAACATAGACCCAAGATATACGTGGGAAAACCTCATGAGGAACAAAAACCATTGGAAATATTCTTATATTACACAAAGCATAGTAATTTAGTGAAGCACTAACTTCACAATGAGCACTAGCCCTTAGTTTATTAGAGCACCAACTCTACAAGGAGCACCAACCCCTAATTTAGTGAAGAAATAACTCTAAAAGGATGCTACACCCCCCCAGGATTACTAAACACCAACTCAGCCTCTTGAAGATGTTTTATATCTATTTTTTCTACCACCACAACTGATGGATATCACTTATTCAACTCACACACGTTTTCTCATACCCTAGGTATTCAATCTTGCAAAATATTATTATTTCTCAACTTTTCTTGCCTCTAAACACTTTCTCTCATGATATTAAACTTTGATAAACCTAAAAAAATATTATCAACCTTCAAATCATGCCTTAGTACCTGCAAAACACTCTCCTCTAGGTCACACTTTTCCCCCTTGCAAGACTAGCTCACCAAATGAGCTCAAACTTTATTTTTATATGTAATTTTTCTCTCTCACCCAAAATATGTCAGTACCTCATGATAAATTCAACCCATAACCTTTAAAAAATTCAAATAAACTAATTACAATGATCACATATGACCCATATGGGTTGGCCATGCCAAAAACCACTTATCATGCACCATCAAGCCTCAAAACCCTACCACTGGAATGAGAAAAATCCCCTCCTTCCAAAAACAAGCTTATTCAAAGTCTCATATTCACCAAACATGAGTAATATATAATTTAAACATCAACCATGGTAGGAATTATCATGAACTAATCAAATTATTTTGTTTAATAGGCCCGGTGGCTCATTTCCTTCACACAATAGTTGTTTCTAAAAACCTGATTCTGCATTTGGGCCTCAACACCCCTCAAGATGAACTCAAACATGACATGTGAAAAATAAATGGAAATGGAAGAAGTTGTAGAACACTTATAATAAATTTATATCTCATGAAACAATCACATGTTCAAACTACATCAACTTTTTCTTTCACTAAATCAAGATTCCAAAAAACCAATTTTCCAAACTCAACTAATAAACACCCTTTTTTCATTTCCAAGACCTCCAAATGAATTCAATAGGTGAATAAGTCACCCCTATGAACACATTCCCGGTGATATAAATCTTCAAATAATCCATATCATGCTCCAATCAATTCATTCTTTCAGCAAGAACAACACTATTCTAAAAATGCAACTACAAACTTCTTCACAAACTAACCTGAATGAATGAACCAAAAAAAGCATGAGACAATACATACGTCATTTTAAATCTCTCTGAATTAAATTTCTAGAACGTATACTAACTCCTTCCAAATGCAAGTGGAAGGCCTTCAACCAACCCAATATCTACAAACTACTTTTTATCCTTTCTTGGACTCAAGAACTAACAACTAGACCAAGATATTCCATCACCCAATAAAAAATTTCAAGATTAACCAAAGGATGGAACATACTTATACATTATTTTTTAACCCATTAAAAACGTTCACCAAGATTTATCAAATCAAAATCAATATCTTAACTCATGTAGCAATTTCCACCATGCTAGAACAAGCATCCTTCAAACTTGAGCCTCAAAGAAAAGATTATAAAATTTTCATACCATGCCAAGTATTCAATTTTTTAATACCTATGGAAATATGTTTGAATAATATTCACAAAAAAAACTTGAATAAAGTCATAACTCCCCATGTAGCTCTGGCAATCTCAATTCTACTAAAGGTTGCTCTAAACTACCCCAAAAACTAGTCAACATAAATAGGGATTAATTTTCACTTTTTCACCTTCAACATGACCTGAAATATCATGGAGATATAGAAAAAATATTGGGCTATCATAAATGCTAATTTTTTCATTACTTTTTTTGGGGATCTTTTCCAAAAACTAGAACTCTTTAGAACAAGCCTTTTTTAGGTGGGGACCACATATCACCACATGCGATAACATACATTTATGGAAAGATAGAAAATTCCTATAAAAAATCAATTCATAATTTTTTCAAAATAAATCAATAATGGCTCCGTATACTCACTTTTTTGTAGGCTACTCCTAGCTAGGGTTTAGCTACCACTTTATCTTCTTAAAGATCATTCATAAAAATGTGATGATAAAAAAACCTCATTATTTTTTTGAAAGCTTAATAACTGACATAAGAAGATGTTCCAAATATATCAGGTCCCCATGAAAATTATAATATTCACAAAGAAAATCAGAAGGTCTAACTTTGTATTAAAAACACAATGTTACTTACCCAGTTTCACCAGAACTTGCATAACTTCAAATTCCTTCAGCATTTTGACCTAAAACTTGTCATGAAGCATTATAAAATCCTTTTATAACTATCCATGCTCACCATATAGACCAAATATCTCTGAAAATCTCTATCCAATCTCATTTTCCTATGTTAAACTACCCATTTCCCACATGTTGCTTCCCAAGAACCTCATAAAAGCATCAAGTCACTTATTGCAGTCCTAAAACCCACCATAAATCTGAGATAAACTTCCACCATGCTACTACCATACTTGGAAAATACTGATTTTGTCCAAATCTCACATATCCATCTCATTTTGCATACACCAGGGCTAGAAAGAAACCTAGAATGACCCGACTCGATGCTAAAAACTCATGACTTGACCATGATGACCTTGTACAAACCCATAGAAAATCATGAAACATCATACGATCAATTTTTGGCCTCAATAAAACATCTGAACAACTCTAAAGAGATCATACAGTGACTTAGCTTACTAGACCATGCACCAGGACCTCCTAGAACTTGCCAAATCTTGACACTACCAATAAACCTTCATGTTAGACATATAATTGACACTTGATAGAGACTCAAACCATGTCATGACACATTTTTCCATCAATGGATTTGAAATAAATGAAAAAACTAACACACAATGGCCAAAAATTATTTAAAATTGTAAAAATCTTACAAACTCTTGTAAGCACGCCTATTATTAGGAAAGTGCATGAAGGATGTGAAGGGAAAGTCCCCACCTCTTATATATAGGTAGCACATCCTTATTCTAAATAGTTTTTGAGTTAAATTTCTTGTCAAAATAGAGAGTGGGTTCAGATATAGTACTAGTACTTGTTTTGAAGTCTATATGAGAGCACACATGTTCATTGCACTGATGTAATAGTATGTGATGCATTCAGCTTATGTGTTATGCAACGAATTATTATTATAATGGATAAATGTATTTGGGTTGTTAAATTGACTAGATCTAATTATGTATTCATGTGAATTATAATCGTATTGATTATTCTCTATGTTGATAAAGATTCTTTATTATATGTGTTACTTAATTGACATATTATGATGTATCTCTTTGCATAAATATTTGCTTTGGTTATGAATATGATAAACATGCATGGTAACATCTTGCTGAGCATAACAAAATATGGACTTGGTGGTTGTGTGCACTTCGGGTGAGCTTCCAGACTTCTCTGGATGAATTATAAGTGTGCATAGCTATACATTTGGTAATAAAAGGCTACACATACCACATAAATAAACTTGCACACAATATTCCCAAATCACTCTTAAATATGTTGATTGACCTTACAGGGATTATGATCCATGACATACTTCAGGTAAGTACTTGGCTTATCTATTTAAGTATATGTTAGTGTATGTTGATGGAATCTCTCATGGGATACTCTTGGGTTGTGGAACCTTGAGTGGGAATTAAGGATAAAAACTAAACCATTCTAGTTCTATTATTAAGACATGTGACATTGAGGTAATGATTTTTTGAGTGATGTTAGAGATAATTTATTTTAGAAATGTGGAAATATGGTTTTAAGAACAAAATTTTGAGTTTTTTGTGACTCATCTTATTCAAGGTGTGCAAGAACCTAAATGGTGACTGAATGAAATCTTGAATGAAAAGTTCTACTAAATTCTTTTGTGAAATACTCATACATTTGTATGTATAAATAAAACATATGATATAGGGAGGAATATAAATTTAAGATGAAAATACTGATGGAAGTTTTGTAAAAAATAGCACCCCATGATATTTTGAACAACTTATCCAAGTTTCAGAGATAGGTGGCTCCAGATTGAAGGCCCACGAAATGAATAAATTGAAGACATAGTGTTCTATGGAAAAGGAGAAAAAAAATTAGTATTTCATGTAATTTACAAGGTTGAAATATGCATAAAAAATAAGTTAGAAGGTTAGTCTTCCATAAAATTGGTGAAAATCTTAATTCTTCATGGTATAGAAAATACAGTGTTACACAGACTTAGAAAATATGGAATTCCGTAGAGTTGGTTAAATCCATGTAAAAAAGCATGTATTTTTCTTAGGAGAAGCCATGATGCAATAAAAATTATCCATGAGACATCGTGGGGTAAAGGAAAGAAAGTTTGAATGTGATTAAGGTTGGAATCTACAAAATAAAGAACTATGTGTTCTACAGGTTCTCAATGTGTAGTGTTCTACAAATTTCAACAACCATAAAATGAAAGGACATGGTTACGGGAAAAAAATGCCATGCAACAAGGAGGAAGACATTCACAACATGGTGGAAGAAAATGCTTAGTGTGAGAAAGTTAAAAAGCTATGGAATAATGAACACAATGTTCTTTGGATATCAAAATAGTCAGTGTTCCAAAGAGTTGACAAAGTTGAAAAACAAGTAAGAGTCTGTAGAGGTCATTAAATATATGGATCAAAGAAAAATCATCAAAAGCCGACATATTACACAAAAGCCACACATGTCTCAGTTTAACAGTTTGAACCTGATCCAGAGGAAATTTCAGATGACAAAAGTTCCCTAGATTCCCTTGGAACGTCACAGTGCAGAAATAGGCTCCATCATATTTTTGAAAAACTACAAGAGCATGAAAAATGGATTTTGTACGTGAAATTTTTGGATAGTCAAAGTTGGGTCAACTCTTAGATGAGATAGGGCCAACTAGCAAGTCACACATGATAAAATAGAGAATGAATCATAGGAGACAAATTGGGTTTTGTGTTTTGGACCTCTGGTGTTCGATGCTCGATATCGTCATTTCAGCTCAATCAAAAAAATATATTACAACGTGGTGGGTCCTCAGGCCACCACATTTCCACATTAACCAACTCGGCTAGCTATTATCAAATCGATTGATCTATATGGGGGTGAGTTATATCCACACCTCGACGACTTGTGCGACCAAGTTTCCTGATTGAGATAGCATATATATATATATATATATAATATCGACGAGAAAAACACGGTTTGGATGCCCAAACCATGTATTCATTGGATCAGAAAAGGCTATTTAAAGCCTTATCTCCTCCATATCCCCCTCGATGTGGGATTATTCTAACCATAGACAAGACATGGACAATTGGGCATGACATGGCTGGATCCTAACGGGTCGTTGAAATGATTAGGATATGTTATAATGGCTTGGGCAATAGGTGAAGCACGTTGTGGGGTCATAGGCGACGTGGCAGTTGGGAAGTAGACACGTGGAGTGGCGATTGGATGGGCATACCAAAATTAAGGTGCAAGAGGTAGGAGAAGGATTGGAACCTGTGACCTCCCCATTGGCATCACAGTGGCCAAACCAACTTCATTAATCAAGTTGGTTGGAAAATAGTTGGTCGATATGCAATTTAGGATATAAATTGGGTCCACCCAAGGCTGTAAAATCCTCTCCACTCCTCCATTTCAAAAAAGGTCGTACATGAAAATCCTGAGAGACAAAAAGGAAAATAAGATAAGGCCTTAAGGAAATTATAAAGGCCATTATGGAGGAAATATTTTAAAAGGCCTATTTATTTAATAGAGGCATAATTATTATAGGCCTATATTATTCATTAATTGGCCATATTGAGGGGCCTATATTATTTTCTATAGGCATTATTTATTGAGTCTAATATTATTTTTTATTGGAAAGTTAAATAAATAAGTCCTGTCATTTAATAGGCACATGTAATTATGGGAGTTATTATTATTAACTCATTGGTCAGTGTAAATGCCAAATTGACGTCTAATTCTCGTGTGGGAGCCAAGGGATGTTGTTACAAGCCAAGGGATGAAATTATGCACTAGATAATATTTGAAACTCATATTCTCATTATGTTGGGTGTATCTCCAAGTTAGTTACTTAGACACTGAGGAGGAAATTCATTATAATTTTGGAGCTCATTGACGAGGTTGTGTATAATCTTAGCTCTACATAGAGGCTAACAACTATGGATAGAGTAAAATATGATCATCATCATCAATAGAAATTGGATCTAATATTTGATCTGCATTGTTGCTATTTGATGTTCAACAAAGTGAAGGTGATTACTATCAACTTCAAAAATCTGGAGACTTATCACCATGAAAAGGTTAGTTCTCCTAGGAGTAGAGTGGAGGTCTTCTAGAGGTGTCAAACTAGATAACTATGTTGACACACTGAGATTACTAGACCAATTTGGGTCTACTTGAATGATTGACAGATCATGTATCTATATGAGAGCACTAAGTTTTCCAAGACTAGTGGATTTAGAGGATCAACTAGCACCAAGTTCAGTTGAATTTCCATTATAGTAATATAAGTTTATTATGTACTTATATTTGGATCTTTATAATGGACTGGTTAAGCTAGTTTGTAAACCCAGAGATGTAGGCATTCTATGAAACTCCATTATCAACTCTTGTTTAGTGTGATTATTATTTTTCATTACATTATGTTAAGTTGATTATTACGGTGTGAAATAGGTAAAAGAACAATAAGCCTATAAGGGTCTGTGGTTGAAGAAAAAAATTTGGTCAGTTTTTGGATCAGGTTTAGTATTCGAGCAGGTTATCATCGATAAGCTTACAATCTCTGAGAAAGTTTGATATCAAGAAAGAGGTTATCACCTGTAGTTACAATGATATGGACTTGTACCGGTTCATTCTATGGCCCGATGTACTTGTGATATTGGGTATTATGCTACACATGGTGAATCTGCATCGACGAGATCAGACATGTCAGATTTTTAAACTGAGATAGAGCATGGAACTCCTATAGTATGTGTTGCAAGAACATCATCACCAGGGGTCTCAAGAAGAATTGGATGATCCTCAAGTATGTGTACATTTCTCTATGAAGGGACTTGACAAGGGACAATGTTGGTATTTGTTCCTAGATTGAGCACCAATGTGGTTCCAACATCGAATGGTGGTAACAAGTCACCAGAAATAATGGTAGTAATAAACCTACTGCACCCATATATTTGCAACCAACAAAGGATTCTTAATTGAGGAAATTTCTATAGCTCGTGATAGCAGAAAAAAAAAATCTACAAGACAAGTTTGAAATTCAAGTAGAATTCTTTGAAATAATGATCACAAAGTTCCACCATGAACTACAAGCTAAGGAAGTTCTCCTAGTAAAATTTTAGGAAATTGAATTATGAGAATAGAAAGGTATGCCCACCAATGACACCATAAGTGATTAAATGAATTTTTCTTCCCATGCAAATATAAATCCTACTTTTTGTGAATTTGAAAAGTACACTAGAGGTATATGATCAATATTACTTTTTAAAATGGGATATGAAGGAAAAGGCCTCAGTGTGAATAGCCAAGGTATCACTAACCCTATCCATGTGGAGGAAGACTTGTTGTTGCAGACTCACAGCACCCCTGGATGCAGATTAGGCTTCTAGGTTGATCACTCTAGCATCCAGTGTGATTGCACAACATGGAAACCTCTCTCCAAGTGTGGGGACTTGTGAAACTGAGAGAGGAATCTCTAGATTAGAGGCTGGTTCCTCAAACTCCTCTATTTCAGATCTATATTTTGCAAAACTACAGAAGTTCAAATCCTAATCCTACTCTAAATTGCAAGGGGGCAGGGATAAAAATGCAAAAATTGAAACTAACTGAAGATGGTGATGCACCAAAAGGAGTGGTGAAACATTTCTATCAAGCAAATAGACATAAACTAGAGATTTGCAACATGAAACATACACAAGCTGATAAGATATAACTTAGGATCTGAAATGAAGCAAATAATACAAACAAAGGACTGAAAACCATTCACAAAGCTTGCATTATCATTTCCAGTACCCAAATCACTGCATTACAACCTCAGAGAGGTAAAAACTGTTACAATCTTTTGGAGAGGTTTGATTCTTGCATCAACCACCTACTGGAGGTGAAAGAAGAAGTTGCTAGTCAAAAATCGTTCCCCCCTTAGAAATGAGCCAAATCTAGCTTTTACATTACATGGGTCGAGCCCAGGAGACAAAAACATACAAAAACATGAGAGACCATCCCTCCTTGACTGCAGATGCATTAAAATAGCATGGTGGACCTTAAAAACCCATACCCTATCACTTTGACCGAATTATAGGAGAATGCAACCCATTTTGCATTAAATCTGGTCGCTGAAATGTCACTTCTGGCCATGAACACGCGTCAGAGCCATTTCTCAATTTTCTCTCTCTATACTGCACCAAAATTCAATGTTAACCCCAAAATCATGTAGAGAATTTCATAAGCTTTCCGTTGATATAAAGAATGCGCAAATCTGAGCTCTGGATCGGAAGATATGGCGATCTGAAGATTTAGGGCACAAAACAGGCAAAAACAGATTTTTAAATTTCTTCCCGTGCTCTACCATCTGGACGACACATGGCATGCATTGATTAGTCGACAGGGGTGCGGTGCAGACCTTTGCTTTTAGATTTTGGGTGAACTTCTTGCCAAATTCTCTAACTCCTTCCTGAGCTCCGCATTCCTTGCTCCATAGAACACGTGTCCTCTTTTGATTAGCTCAAGTTGATCCTTCAAAACTCGCCCTTTGAATTTTAGACCTTTTCCCTTATGACATGTGTCGTGATTTGATTGGTCCTTGGGCCTGCCGGATTTTCATGTCCACCACGTCCATTTGTCCCAGATGTCCCAGTGCTGTCTGGGACAAAAACTTCCGATCCGCCTGAAATGGGCTTCCCTGTCCCTTTTCTGCTGGTGACACGTGTCGTGATCTGATTGGCTCTCGGCTTTTTCGGCTATCCGCATCTTCCGCGTCCCTTTGTCCCACTTGTCCCGAACTGTTTGGGACAAATTCTTCTGATTCACCCAATTCGGCCAGTTCACATCCTCACGGCCCAAATGTCCCAAACTGCTTAGTGTGAAAGTTCTCCTTTTCGGCCGATCCGGGCGGTTCGCATCCTTCGTGTCTTCTTGTCCCAAATGTCCCAGAGCAGTTAGTCGATTTTCTTCTCCTTCGGCCGAACCGGCTTTCCACATCCCACGCGTCCTAATGGCCCGGATGTTCCTTTGCCCTATAGACTGCCTGGCGCCCTTTCGACCGATTCGCGCCCCGACGTCCCAAATGTCCTGAACTGCTTGCGAGGACTAGGACTTAGCCAATTTTCACAATTCTTCCTGGCCCAAGCTTGTTTTCTACAACTTTTTCACATTTTCTCAGAGCTTGCTCTTTCCTTCTTCGGCCAGGGGAGTTAGAAAAAATTCTGAGGGGACCCTAGAAACATGATTTTTGCCCTGAATCAGTCCATTTTCTTGGGACATGAGAATTCTGATGCATGTTATCAAATTAACCCTGGGGGTGAATTTGGATAACAATTTGGCAACCCAGTGGGGTTACCTGCTTGCTAGGTAGAAGATACCAGTTGCCTTAAGCAGTCCATTGGGCATGGAGTCATCAAATATTCTATTTAGAACCTCAACTGACTCAGAATATGTAAGGAGGGAGATGGAATATCACCTGATGAAAGCAAAGACTGCTAAACATGTCCATGGACAGCAAGATGTGCCAAAGCACTTAGGGGAAACAAAACTAACCTACAGCAAAACAATGTGCACAAGCACTTGGAGGAAAGAAAATCTAATCTAATATTTACAGAGGTAGTGAACTTCCCTCTAGAAGCAACACTTGAGATAGATTCCATTGACTGGAATCTGCAGTTCTTCACCATCCAATGAGGCCAATTAGAAAGCATTGTTGTTATTGCACTTTGTGACCATGTATGGGCCACTCCAAATGGCATCAAATTTTGAATGCCTTCCCGGTTTTTCTCTATCCACATCCCATTTTAACACTAGATCTCCAACCTGAAAAGATCTATCTTTGGCCTTCCTATCAAAGGTCTTCTTGATCAAAGCTTGATCCTTTTCCATTACTTGGGATGCTTGGTTTCTGATCTCTTGCAGCTCCATCAACTCTGCATACCTCACCTCCATGGGCTCAAACTCTAGCAACTCCAGTTGCTTCATGAGTTCCAACATTGGCAACTCAAGTGACATGGGCAAGATTGGCTCCCTTCCATAGACAAGCCTGAATGGAGAGCTACCTGTGGATCTTTTGGGGGTTATCCTATCAGCCCATAGGGTTGATTTCAGTTTGGTATGCCAAGACCTCTGATTCTCATCAAGAGTCCTCCTAATGATCCTCAACAAGTTCTTGTTTGTAGACTCAGCCTGGCCATTACCCTGAGGGTAATAGTTCGATGAAGTGCTTAGGTAAATACCGTTCTTGACAGCCCACTCAGTCACCCTAGATCCAATGAATGCCAATGCATTATCAGAGATTATTGTAGTAGGTACACTGAATCTGGTTGTTATCCCCTCATAAAAGTCTAAGATGCTAGACTCATTTTCCTCTTTGAGTGCTACTGCTGCTTTTGTCCAGTTGGTGAAGTAGTCTGTGGCTATCAAAATCCATTTGTGCCCTTGGCTTAAAATGGGATTAATGACTCCGATGAAGTCCAAACCCCATTGCATGAATGGTTTGTCAACTGAGATTGGATGCAATGGGAGGGCAGCAAGTCTCTCTTTTCCTGTGAGGAATTCACAATTCTTACACCTCTTGATCCATGCATAGCAATCACTGAAGATTTTAGGCCAATAATAACCAACCTTCATGATTTTTAGAGCTATCACTCTTGGTGCAAAATGGCCACCAGCTGGTCCACCATGAAACTCTTCTAATACCCTTTGAATCTGACCTATGCTAATGCATCTCAACAGCACTCCATTTACATCTTTCTTGAACAAAAATCCATCAATAATGGCATACATGACAACCTGCAATCTGAAGTGTCTCCTTTGGGTCTTGTTCATCTCTGGAGGGCATAGGCCTGTGCCTAGGAAATGCATAATACCTTGGGTCCAGCAAGGAGTGGGGGAAGGATTGTCTTCTTCATGATTGCCACTTGGCTCATCGCTGTCTTGGACTATCAAAACAGTTTCTTCTTTGTTGCATACTTCTTTTTGCTTCCCCAAAACTAGCTTCTCACACAATCCTTTTCCTCTTACCAGCTTGATGACCTTGATCTCAATGTCATATTCCATGACACGGGTGATCCAACCTACCCTTTTCTCATTCAAATCCTTGTTGAGGAGGAAGTCCTTAACTCCAACATGTGAGACCAGCAGTTGAATCTTATTGTTTGAGACCAAATGTCTGAACTTCTTCAAGCTCCTGATGACAGCAAGGACATGCTTTTCGATGAAAGAATACTTTATTTCGTAATCTTCCAAGGTTTGGCTGAAGAATGCTATGGGCTGTTCTGAACCTCCTCTATTCAGCTATGTCAAGATAGCTGAGATTGTGTCTGATCCTCCAAACGCATACAACATGAATTCCTTTGAAAAGTCTGGGTTGATAAGAGTTGGAGCTTGTGATATTGCATGCTTGATGTTTTCAAAACTCTCTTTGCCTTCTGCTGTCCATTTGAATGCCAAACTCTTCTTCAACATCATTGTTAGAGGCTTCACAAGAGTGGAAAAATTAGGTACAAATCTACGGACAAAGTTTATCCTTCCTAAGAAGCTTTGAAGATATTTCTTGCGGTGTGGCAATGGAAGCATTCGGATGGCTTCAACCCTTTCAGGATCAATTGTTATCCCTTCCCTATAGACAATGTGGCCCAACAATTTGCCCTCATGTGCCAAGAATATACATTTCTTTGGATTCAACGACACTCCGAACCTTCTACACCTCTGAAACACTTATCTGAGGTGAAAGAGATGGTCTACTGTATTCTTTGATAAGACAGTGATATCGTCTAGGTATACTGGCACTATCTCGTTGATCAAGCCTTTGAATGCAATATCCATAGCTCGCTAGAATATTGCTCCGGCATTTGACAGTCCAAATGGCATCTTCTTGTAAGCATACGTGCCCCATTTTTTATTGAAGGTCATCTTGAATTGATCTTCTTCTTTCACCATTATCTGATTATAGCTTGAATATCCATCTAGCAATGAAAACCTTTCTGAACCAGCTACAACCTGTAATATTTGTTGCATTGATGGAAGCGGGTAATGGTCTTTGAGTGATGCTCCATTTAGATCACGAAAGTCCACACACAATCTTATTTCTCCATTTCTCTTTCTTACCGGCACCAAGTTTGCAACCCAACTTGAGTTTTGGATGGGGAAGATGATACTAGCCTCAATAAGCTTGCTTAACTCTTTTCTCATGAGAGGTTCGATATGAGGATTTACTAGCCTTTGCTTTTTCCTGACAGGCTTGGATTCCGGATCTAGCTCAATAGTATGTTGTGCCAACTTTGGGTTGAAACCTCTTAAATCTTTGTAAGTCCAAGCGAAGACATCTGGGAATTCTTGACAAAGCTGAACAAAATTAGATTTCTCTTGTGGAGTACTTACTTTGCCAATTTGCATTGTCTTTCCTTCATCTACTAAGATAGGTTTTGAATCTTCACCCTTTATTTGAATGTTCACTTTCTCCTTTTTTTTTTCCAGAACTGATCATTCGGGTTGAAGATTGACTCTAAGGTTATGAGGCATTTTGGTAATTTGTTAGTTCTCAACGCACCACTTGGTCACCATACTGCTGCTCCAGCTTGTCTTGATTCCTAGCAGAGAACTCAGCTTCTTCTTGTAGGAAATTAACAATCTGCTGATCATTCTCGAAGACTTGCCAACTTGTGTTGTTATCTGGAATAGCTGGTCTCACAACCACTTTGATATGAGGCTGAGACTTCTCACTTTTGATATTTTCTACAACATCAAACGCAGCCCCAATTGCTGCCAGACTATCCGCTGCTTCATTCCTTTTTCTTGGGATGGAATTGATGCTAAAATCTTCAAAATCTTCAATAAGATCCCATACCCGATTTTTGTAGTTCTTCAACAGATAATTTTTGGCATAATTTTTTCCTTTAACCTTGGTTTACGATCAGCTCACTATCACCAAATACTTGTAAATTCTTGATGCATTTCTTCTTTTCCCAGTGCAGTCCATGAATTAAGGCTTTCTATACTCAGCTGTGTTGTTTGAACAGGAAAACTGGAAACGGGAAAGGCTGAGTAATACCTTATACCTTGTGGTGAAATGAGCATAGCTCCTCCTCCTGCACCTTGTCTACTCCTTGACCCATCATAGAACAATTTTCCATACTTCATTCTTGTCTTTATGATCTGGCTTGGTGATGCTGGGGAGAGGTTGATTCTCTTCATGTAAACAATAAACTCCTAGCTCAGATTCTTCTATTTCTTGATAGGATCAAGAGCATACACCCTTGCTTGCCCATTCATCAAGATTCAAATCTGGGATGCTTCCAACCTTGGTGTTAGCTTCATCAGTGCTTGGATAATCTTCTTGATCAAATGCTGAACAGTTGGTATTGATTTGGCTTAGAGTGTAAGGCTCAATGTGAAAGTTTGCAATAGGTTCAGACCTGATTGTGGCTTTGGTTCCATATCTTGTTCTGAACAACATGTGTTGACCAATAAACAGAAAAGATAGCCTCCAATTTTAGAATTGATGTCTCTTGACAAGCACAATGTAAAGAGTGGGTGGCAGGTCTATGAATAACACATCTTGTAACACTATTACATTGGGACATGCGTGCAGTGTGAGGCTCAAACCTTTGATTACTCCAACCATTGTCACCATTGTCCTGTCTAATTGCACTACACCCTTGGAGATGACTTCATATTGAAGCCCTAGCTGATCAGCTATTTGCTTGGGCATCATTGAGCTACTTGCCCCAGAATCAATGATGTAATTGTGAACCAATTGGTTTCCAATGATTAATGAGACATAAAAAGGAGGGGGCTTCAACATTTTACCTTGATGTCCCCCATGATTTTCTTCAGGCTGGGCAGCATTTGTGAGTACCTTCTCTTGCATTTGGACCTGTTGATTAGAAGTTGACCAATCCTTCGTGGTAGCTTGTAGCAAATTTCTTTGTCCTGGGATAGATAGTGATTCCCACATTGATATGTTTACATTTGTCTTCTTCATCTGATCAATGATACTGAATGGAGATGAAGTATCGCTCTGCTGTCCCTTGGCCTGCACATTCATTCCTTACACATGGGTGGCAGCAGCTGATATTTGAGTTGGTTTAGGAGCTGGTTTGGGTGCTCCTTGCATGTTTGGAACTACATTTTGTTTGCCAACGGCTTGTGGAGGGGGTAGAAGGTTGTGGATTACTTGAAGCCAATGGCTGTCCTTCACCCCAAATTTCTCCTCTTTGACCTTGTGTTGGCTGCAACACTTTGAGAGGGTATTTGATTCATACCACAGAAATCTTCAGCCTACCAATTGACAAGAGTAGTTTTCATTCGGAGATGTTCCTTGCTGAGGTGCTTCTTGCTGCTGATCCTCTTCGTGGCTGGACTCTTGCGACCCACCAATGGTTTGCACCATTAGAGCCTGATTTAAAATGCACCGTTAAAGCACATCGATTGGTTATGTGGTTGACTACAACGGGAAACACCAATCATATTCTTGGGCCATGTTATTTTGGACTGGCACTAATGCTTTAGAAGAAAATACGACATTTGGGGTTATAGGGCTGAAATGGTCTATTAGCGGGAGGCCTTACTTGGCTTTGATTTTGATTCACAGCCTGAGTTGGTGACCTATTTTGTTGGTATGGGGGCCTAGCCTGGTACTTGACGCTTGAGGCTGATATGGTCTAGCACTTTGAGCTTGCTGTCTTTTGATAGTAACCAGCTCATTTCCCAAATTTTGTAATTGTTTCATGACCTCTTGGAGTTCATTTGAATCACTAGAGGATGAAGTAGAAGTCTCATTTGAACTTTGATTTCTAGGGGTGGGAATAGGAGCCCAAAGTGGGTGCTTGACTAGTGCTTGGATTTTCTAAGTTTGGATACAAGGGCATGGGAGGCCTAGGAGCCAGTTTACCAGCTTGGATTAAACAATTTTCAGCCCTAATGGCAATTGCTATAATCCATAGGGATAGTTATGGCCTCCCATGGACTGAATCAACATAGAAATATCAGAATTTAAAGCTTTGAGATAGTATAGAAAAGCACCTTCTGCTGTTGGCCTGACTGCCACTGGAATCCTTTCCCAAGTCTTTTGAAATCTAAAGTTGAAATCAGTCAGCTGCTCATTGGGAGCCCTCTTGATGGTTGTTAGCTGCTCCAAAAGAGACAAGTTGTCTCCCCTTCTCTCCAAATTGCTCATGAAGTGCAATACACAGCTGATTCTAGTTTGGTGATAGAACCAGCTCCAAGGCTTCTAAACCATTGTAATGCTTTACCCTTGAAGGAAGATGCCAGTAACTTGACAGCCACTTGCATTTCATTGATTTCATGAATTGCACAAAGGTTAGCCAAATCTTAACATGCATCAACCCTGGAGTAGTCTGATTTTTCTCCAGGGAAGTAGGGGAATGTCTTCAAGGCTGCAATAGGAATGGATGTGTGTGTGAGGCAAGTGGGCTGACTGCTGTGAAGGTGACGTAGGGGTTGTTCGAGCCATTCTAATGGCTGAAACCCGTGTTGACTGAATAAAGGCCTACCACT
>CM034151.1:270262112-270280224 GCA_019776745.2 Taxus chinensis | reverse complement strand
TATCTAGTTAAATTGGATCCCCAAATGCTTCTAGTAAGGCTTTTCAAACAAACCAAAGACTTCATTACCTGAATCCGAAACTGAGTGGGAGGAAGAAGAGAAGAAGTTCCCGTTGTGAATAAATTTACAGTGTGCATTGCAATCATCTCCGTGGCCTCTGCATCGGAGTTGAAGGTATTTCCTTCCTCATGATAACAACACTGCAAACCTTCCAAGAGCTCATCCTTGGTTTGCAGTTCTGATTTCAAAACGACATTATCCTATTCCACGGAGGAATACATGGATTGCAAGAGAGAGGTTCTCTTCCTAGATCTAGTGAGTATGAAGCATCAATTTCCTCGAGCTTTCCCTGTTTAGAACATATTGCCCCATAGTGCCTTGTACCTATTCACACAAATTGAACTAAAAATGTGCCCCCCAACCAACTTGAAGCAATCACTTTGTTAATCATATTTACTGAAAAACAACTATGGAGCTAAACCAGCTCTGATACAAAACTTGATCTGAAAATAATCAGATTATTACTACCTGATCTCGGACCCTTATAGGCTTTAGTTATTCACCGATAATTTACTCCTTTTAAGTAATCAATTTAAAATAATGCAAGACAATAATGACAATTGCACACAGATTGATTACAGAGTTTGGCAATTGCCTACGTCTCCAGGTTCATGGTCGAATCATTCCACTAGTCAAAACTTGTAAGTTACAATAGTACTTTCACAAGAAAACCTAATGGAATTTTACTTTCCTATCAGTACACCAGACCTTCGGATGACAAGGGTGAAAAATAGCACCTGACTTCCACCTTCCTAGTGTACAATCTCCTTCGGCTGTGATCGGCCTTCCTGACGCAAACAATGCGAAGCTAGCACTCATCCGGTCGACAATCCAGGATTTGCAAGTAATTGGTGTGGCACTATGGGCCGACTAGGTAGTTTGAATAACTCCTAGACACAAATATTTCATTTATTATTGCCTAACAAATAATAGGTCAATAATAATCAAAATAATAATGCCTAAAATAATTTAGGTCTTCACACAACAACAATTTCTCATTCACCTTCCAAGCTCTGAGCTTGTCTTCTACCTTTTTTGTGTGTGTGTGTGTGTTACAATGCAATGGGTCCC
Organism: Taxus chinensis; assembly: GCA_019776745.2. Taxonomy (NCBI): domain Eukaryota; kingdom Viridiplantae; phylum Streptophyta; class Pinopsida; order Cupressales; family Taxaceae; genus Taxus; species Taxus chinensis. The sequence continues at coordinate 270,279,093 of CM034151.1, read as the reverse complement.
CTATTTATACAAAAATAGGGCCCCTTAAAATATGCACTAAAAAATTATCCATAGGCTATTTTAGCCTTCACCCGTACATGAAAAATGGGATTAAATCCCTATGTGGGCGGATTTCATGTTTTAATAATAGGATAAATATCCCATGTGGAGCGCCTAGCATTAAAAATAGGATAAAAATCCCCATTGAGCGACTAAGGGTGAAGAGGGCGGTTTTTATATGCTAAAGTGGGTATTCATCCCACATTTAACGGCCTTTATATTTGGGTAAGATTTTATTAAACCTTACCTACTCCATTCTTCACATGGGATAGTCCACGCATGGGCCTAGCCCCCTTACCACCGCTTCAATTTCCCTCTTCCACGTGGCAAGGCTTAATGCCTCCCAAACAACCACTTCACCACCCACGTGCTTAGCAACAACATGGTTTAATACTAATGTTTTAAACATTAATATATACATGTGGCATTTGGAAAGTGGCCTTACCAATATAATTTCGACCCATACAATGTGGCCTAGAAATAATAACTCGGTAAATAGCATATAGCCCACTTGTCATCTCCCGATAGGAAAATCGAGCAAATTCGATGAGTGTTGGCAAGCCACGTGTCACAGTGCGATTTGGTCCAATATTGACCAGTTGACCATAGTTTGTCTTTCCCACTATCTGAACTTTTACCGAACATATCTAGAGCTTCCGATGTCCATTTGTCGCGTTCTCACAGTCATTGGAAATCTCTCGAGATGATCTTCTACACTGACACCATTTAGAGATGTTTTAGGAAACTTTTGAAAATGATCACCTGATCACACCTCCCCACTAAGAAAAACTTTTTGTCCCAAAAAGCTTCCATACTGTCCTAAATATGAAAAACTCTACTGCCACCTCGGAAGTGCTACTGTAGTAGACCCTTGGGTCTTCTCCTCTGTAACCTTCTCACTTTGACAACTCTACTCCGATCCTGGGACCTATGGGTTATGGGCCCACAATGCTTCCGCTGCGCCACTCTGATATCCAAAGAATACCTCCACACCTCTGCTTGATGGTGCTAAGTTTCTGAATGAAACCTCAGCGCTCCTTCTGTGCAGTGCTAAGCTTCTTGATATCTGACAACAAGGATCTTCTTTTACTCTATAACATAGCTCCTGGCTCCAAGTTGATTTCGCAGAATCCGAACTAGTTTGAAGGAACTCCATGTTACGTAGAGCTTTGATTGATCCGATGTCAATGATGGACAATGCCTTGTCCCTTTACAGACCTCAACGCCTCCGATGCATGATGCTACACCTCTTTCAAGACCTCGAGCCTCCGATGCACGATGCTAAGTCTGTTACAGACCTTAATGCCTCTGATGCATGATGCTAAGCCTCTTTCAAGACTTCGATCCTCCAATGCATGATGCTCGAAAATTGGCATCGGGTGGAAAATTGTTGGAAACTGCATCCATCTTGCCATCAGAGTAATGGTAAGCCAAAGATGGAATGGAGCCCTATTAAAAAGGCAAAAGAAGTTTCTACTCCACCACTAGTTGACAATTCAACCCAGGACCAGGTAATACCTGAAATTGAAAGTCCTTTGAAATGGGTAAGTCAACAATTTTTCAATTATATATTGCATAATTCAGATAGATGGATTCGTATGCAGTATTAAGTTTGGAGATTAGATATTGTGAGAAAATGCTGAGAGAAAGGTTTAAAATACTCAGTGGATTTTCTTACTTAGAAAATTTCTTTAATGCTCCTAACATATCTCCTAATCAGCTTGTGAGTACTTGTTACAGCTTGGATACAGGTTTTGACTCATATAAAGCTTGGAGATTGATCTGCCATTGGTGCAGATAGTAGAGTTCATAGAGATCAGCTCGGAACTTCATTCTATGTAGAGGCATTGTGACCGTGAAGTAGAATGGTAGCTGAATCACCATTGGCATTGACGTCATGTCGGAACTTCATTCTGTGTAGAGGCATTGCGACCGTGTACCAGAATGGTACCTGATATTAGTATGTCAATAAGAGGATCTCTAAAAGGATTAGCTCAAAACATCATTCGGTGTCAAGGCATTGCAACCACACATATGAATGGTAGCTGATCAACAGACTGAGCATCGTGTATTGGAGACTCGAGGTCTTGAAAGAGGCTTAGCATCATGCATCAAAGGCATTGAGGTCTACAAAGACTTAGCATCGTGCATTGGAGGCTCAAAGTCTTGAAAGAGGCTTAGCATCATGCATCAGAGGTGTTGAGGTCTGCAACAGACTTAGCATCGTGCATCAAAGGCTCGAAGTCTTGAAAGAGGCTTAGCATCATGCATCAGAGGCGTTGAGGTCTATAAAGGGACAAGGCATTGTCCATCACCAACATCGGATCAATCAAAGCTCTACGTAACATGGAGTTCCTTCAAACCAGTTCATATTCTGCAGAATCAACTCGGAGCCAGGAATTGTGTTATAGAGTCAAAGAAGAACCTTGTTTTCAGATATCAAGAAGCTTAGCACCACACAGAAGGAGCGTTGAGGTTTCATTCAGAAACTCAGCACCATTAAGCGGAGGCGTGGAGGTCTTCTTCGGATATCAGAGTGGTGCAGCGGAAGCATCATGGACCCATAACCCACAGGTCCCAGGATCGAAGAAAAGTTGTCGAAGTGAGAAGGTTGGAGGAGAAGACCTAAGGGTATACTACAGCAGCACTTCTGAGGTGGCAGCAGAGTTTTTCAGATTCAGGACAGTATGGAAGATTTTTGGGACAAAAAGCTTTTCTCAGTGGGGAGGTGTGATCAGGGGATCATTTTCAAAAGTTCCCTAAACACCCCTAAATGGTGTTAGTGCATAAGATCATCTTGAGAGCTTTCCAACAACTGTGAGAACGTGACAAATGGACATCGGGAGCTCTAGATATGTTTGGTCAAAGTTTGGTCAGTGGGAAAGTCAACTCTGGTCAACTGGTCAATATTTGGACCAATCGCACTGTGACACGTGGCTTGCCACCACTCGTCAAATTTTCTCGATTTTCCTATCAGGAGACAACAAGTGGGCTATATGCTATTTACCAAGTTAATTATTTCCATACCACATTATATGGGTCGAAATTATATTGGTAAGGCCACTTTCCAAATGCCACGTGTATATATTAATGTTTAAAACATTAGTATTAAACCATGTTATTGCTAAGCATGTGGGTGGTGAAGCGGTTGTTTGGGAGGCATTAAGCCTTGTGTGGATGTTTCCACATGGAAGAAATTGCACAAGGTGGTAGGGGGCGGTTATGCTCCAAAACTTCAAAGTGCGTGGAAAGGCTTAATTAAAGCCTTAAACAATATTCCCCTCTCCTTAGCCGCTCTTATGGGATTTTTATCCTATTTAAAATCCTAAGCGGCTAAAATGTGTATTAATCCCATTAAAACATGAAATGCCGTGCCAAATTTGGGATTTAATCCCATTTCAGCAAATGCCGCCCTACATGGGATTTTTAACCCATTAAAAAATTCAAATGCGGCTAAAATGGGAATATTTAATCCCATTTCCTATGCAATCCATTAAATTGGAAAATTTATCCCAAATTCTATGCTACGGGCTATGGTATTTTTAGCCTAAGGGATAATATGGAATGCATTATTTGAGGGCCCTAAAATTATATAAATAGGGTACCCATTCTATTGTAATGGACAGACATTACAAACACACAAAAGGTAGAAGACAAGCTCATTCCTAGAGTGCTGGAGGCGAAGTCCGAGCCAAGAGGAGAATGAGAAATTGTTTTGTGAAGACCTAAATTATTTAGGCATTATATATTTTTATATTATTGACCTATTATTTGTTAGGCAATAATAAATGAAATATTTGTGGCTAGGAGTTATTCAAACTACCTAGTCGGCCCTTAGTGCCATAGTAAATTACTTGCAAATCCTGGATTGTTGACCGGAGTGCTAGCTTCGCATTGATAGTGTCGGGAAGGCTGATCGAAGTTGAAGGAGATTGTACGTCAAGAAGGTGGAAGTCGGGTGCTATTTTTCACCCTTGTCATCTGAAGAACTGGAGTACTGATAGGCAAGTAGAATTCCATTAGGTTTTCTTGTGAAAGTACTATTGTAACTTACAAGTTTTGACTAGTGGAACGGTTCAACCACGAACCTGAAGATGTAGGAAATTTCCGAACTCCGTAATCAATATGTGTGCAATTGTCATTATTGTCTTGCATTTATTTTAAATTGATTACTTAAAAGGAGTAAATTATCTGTGAATAATTAAAGCCTACAAGGGTCTGAGATCAGGTAGTAATAATCTGATTATTTTCAGATCACTTAGGCTACAATCATATAATGGTGAAAGAAAAATACCAATTCAAGACAACTTTCTCCACAAATGGGGCACATATGCCTACAAGAAAATGTCATTTGGGTTATCAAATGCTAGAGCAACATTTCAATGAGCAATGGGCATGGCATTCAAGGGGTTGATAAACAAGATAGTCCTTGTGTATTTATATGACATCATTATATTCTTCAAGAGTGAAAAAATTTACCTCTTCCATCTCAGATAAGTATTCCAAAGGTGTAGAAGATTTAGAGTGTACCTAAACCCCAAAAATTGTATATTCTTGGCTCATGAAGGTAAGCTCCTCGGCCACATTGTGTCAAAGGAAGGATTGATAATTGATCTCGAAAGAGGTGAAGAAATTTGAGCATTTCCTTTTCCAATTCATAAGAAGGCTCTCCAAATCTTCTTGGGGAGAATTAACGCAAGTTTGTGTCATATTTTTCCACTCTTGTCAAGCCAATAACATTGATGTTGAAGAATAGCATGGCATTAAAGTGTAAATCAGAGGGAAATGTGAGTTTTGAAGCTATCAAGAATGCCACATCTTTTTCCCCAACTCTCAACTACCCAAACTTTTCCAAAGAGTTCATGAGCTATGCTTTCGATGATCCCAACACACTTTCTAAAATTATAGTACAACATAACAAAGAGGGGTCTGAACAACTAGTTTCCTTCTTTAGTCAAGGCTTAGAGGAATATGAAGTAAGGTATTCCTTCATTGAGAAACATGTTCTAGCAGTAATCAGGAGTTTAAAGAAATTCAAGTACCTCGTTTCAAACAACAAGATCCATCTGCTAGTATCCCATTCTAGAGTCAAGGATTTCCTTCTAAACAAGGAATTGAATGAGAAACGGGAAATTTGGATCACCCGTGTTATGGAATATGACATTGAAATTAAGGTCACTAAATTGGTTTGTGGAAAAGGATTGTGCAAACAACTATATTCGAGTCAACAGGTTCAAGAAGGAGATGGAAAAGAAGTTTTTTTAGTGTTACAAGAAAATCATGAACAAAAAAATTATAATGTACACATTCCTTGTTAGACTTAGGACATGATACATTTCCTACAAACAGGTCTATGCCCTCAAGAAATGAGAAAATCAAAGAGAAGATATTTCAGGCTTCAAGCCATCTAGTATGTGCTTGTTGACGGTGTTTTATTCAAGAAGGACATCAATAGAGTCCTATTGAGGTGCATTAGAGTAGGCCAAATTGAAAAGATGCTAACATTAGTTTCACAATGGAGATGTCGGAGGTCATTTTTCCCCATGGGTATTAACTATCAAAATAATGAAGATAGCTTATTACTAATCCATAGTTTTCTATGACATATACACATGGATCAAGAAATGTAAAAAAAGTGCATTCTTTACAAGCAAGGAGTGGCTAACAACATTTCCATTACATTCAATCTTAGTTGAGAATCCATTCATGTAATGGGGATTGGACTTCATCTGGGTCATCAATCCAAATTCAAGCTAAGGCCATAAGTGGATTCTAACGGTAACAGATTATTTCACCAAGTGGACCGATGCAGTGGCTCTCAAGGAAGAAAATGAGTCTAGCATACTATACTTCTACAAGGGAATAGTGATAAGGTTAAGACCACCAGCCACTATCATATCAAAAAATTATTTTTCATTCCTCGGCACAAAGATCACAGAATGGGCCATTAGGAATGGAATTTATTTGAGCACCTAATCAAACTATTACCCCTAGGGTAATAGATAAGTAGAGTCCATGAACAAGAATTTTCTAAATATCATCAGGAGGACTCTGGATGAAAATTAGAGGACATGGCATACCAAACTTAAATCATCCTTATGGTTTGATAGTATAACATTAAAAAGGTCAATAGGAAGCTCTCCCTATAAGATAGTCTACGTAAAGGAAGCATTGATACCCATATCACTTTAGTTGTTAGCATTAGAGCTCATGAGGTAGCTAGAGTTGTCAAAATTTGAACCTATGGAAGCTATGTATGCGGAGATAATGGAATTTGAGGCAACAAGAGAGTATGCAATCCAACCATCTAGAAGGATCATGCCTTAGTCAAAAGGTAATTTTATAATATATCCAAAGCAAGGACCTTCCAAGAAGGAGACTTAAAAATTAAATGGGATGCAGATCAGACAAAACCAAGAAGGCATTACAATTTTAATGCCATTTGGAGTGGGCCCTACATGGTTACAGGATGTAAGAGTAGAAATTCCTTCCAATTGTATACTTTGGATGGAGAAGAACTTCTGATTCTTTTTAATGGAATATATTTCAAACATTGTTACTAAAAGAAAAATTCTCACCCTTGTACATATTAATTTAGGTTTTGAATTCCTTTAAGTGTGTATGCACATTGTCTTATTGTAGATTAGGTTTTAATTTCCCTAAGTGCCTTTGGCATAGGTTTTATTACTCCTACTTTTATCATTCTACAATTCAATATGCCTCCCAAGAAGGATGTTTTAATAGTACAAAGGTTCATACTTGTGGAAAAAAGTTACAGATTTCAAGAGAAAATAAATGCAGAGTAACTAAAATATAGATTAAGGACAGGCTTTACTAAGTTTTCATACTTCAAATTCTTCAAGACCAATCACAAGTGAACTTCTAGTGCCTCCATCAAATTAGAAAGTAGCCTTTAGCAACATGTTGTAAGTGAAACTTTTAGAAGAATGAGAAATATCAAAAATTTAATAGGGTTCCATGATGTCTTGACTCTAGGAATGTCTTATTTAAAACTCTATAGTGTGCAATGCATGTCAAGCATCATCAATTTTTGTGTGCTTCGTACTTTGAAAATCAATATTATAGGAAGGAATAGATAAAAATTCTAGGTTTAGATAATTTTCCACTCTCACAAAATCTTAACTTCAAGATTTTCTTATGAAAATTGAGAGTGCACGTAGTGGGACAAGTTCAGGGTCAGCAAGTTTCAAGCAATTTCAAGGGAAAATTAAACAGGGTTTAGATCAGCTATAGGATATTAGTTGTGACTCCATGACCAATGGACATAACAAGGCTACTAGTACATAACATCTAGAAGGAAAATGCCCTCACAAGTCACCAAATTGTTGTCCATTTTCATCCCTCTCCCAAAATTGGACAAAAGGGACCTTTTAGGACTTAGGCACCTAAATGGATCCCACAGGTAGAAAAGGGAATATCATAGATTTATGGGGTCTTGGGAGAACCTTTATTGGATTCTAGAGGGAAAATAGTAATTGAGTAATTTTTTACTCTTCTAGGTTTTGACCATTAAGACCATCTTGAAGGTTGATGAAATGTGGGGCCCGTGGGCCCACATCTGGCCTCAAAACAAGAAAAAATGGAAAAAAATCATGTTGTGCCACAAAATAACTTACATTCAATCTACATCATGTCCCTAACACAATAAAATTTAAAAACCCAAAAAATAAAGCTTCGAGGTAAAAAATTCACATTTTGGGACTTTAAGGGCCAACGAGCTAAAAATGACCTCGTCGAGCTGCTCGACGACCTAGAAAGTCACATTAGGAGCAGGTGATAGAGGGATTGCTAAGTATCTTGGTGAGTTACTCAGCATTATGATTTGCACTAGAAATCAGGTGAGCCGAGTCAGCTCCAGTGGATCATGCAATGCCATGGGAGGGCTCATGGATAGGGCTGAGAAACAATGAGCTATGTGGTATGAAGCAAACTGGGGAAGCGAAGGGGGAAGATCACTAGTGAGTTGAGATGGATGAGTCACATGGAGGCCAAGATCATGGCATCAAGGTGGTGGTAGGTAAGGAAAGTGATATCGTTGAGGGGAAAGAGTTATGGTTCGGCTGATCATGCAGAGAGATCAATTCCATGATAGGATCAAATTTGAGAAGGGCGAGTCATTGGAGTCTTGAAAGGACAACTCAAATCAATGCACACAAGCATAGATCAATCTCAAGTTTTGAGGATACCATCCACAGCTCGAGGGGTGACTCAAGGAAGACAACTCAGCGTATGGAAGGAGATAGCTTGGCTCACGAGTAAACAGTCAATGGATTCGAATGTGGAAGTAGGAGGCACAAGGTATCAAGCTTGGTAGAGCACTTTTATAATGGTGACAGGATCATATAAAAAGGATAAGGGCTGATCTCCCTTAGTTCATCTAGTTGAGTGTGTCAATGAGAGATGCAAAGAAGGAAAGGATCTCATCATCGAACTTGACAAAACACGCTAACCATGGAGATTGAGCGAATCTTGAAGTCTAAAAACTTTAGACTTTAGGAGAGTAACCATTTAGAGATGGTGGTAAATGAACTTAGAAATTAGTGCCCTATAACCCTGAAGCACCAATTTGGGAAGTTTTGAAGGGTAAGAATCCCAAAGTCTGAAAACTTTGGACTTCAGGGATGAGAGAGTTTGCGGATGTGGTCAATGATTTTTTGGAGTTAGAGTCGAGGGGATGTCTAGAGACAGTTGGTCCAAAGGTCCAAAATTAAATTCAATGGGAGAGTCAACTTAAGGTTTTGACAGTGAGGTAGTTTCAAAGGTTGATTTTAGGGTCTAGAGAAGCAAGAAACCCAAACCGTTGAATTCACCATGTCCAAAGAAATAAATCCCAAAGGCCTGAAAAAACTAAGCTCCCACCAAACAATTTGAAAGTAGTTGAGTTACGTATGAAACCAAGATGTATTGGCTAGAGTTAGATCATTGGGTGGGGGTTGGTAGATGCCGAGCTGCTAACATGTATGGTTGAGTGTGCATTGAATATGACCATCTTGGTGGGTGAAGGAGATCTCGATGGAGGTGAAATAACCAAATCATGAGCCATTTTCAAACTTACATAACTTGGGCATTTTTTAGGAAAATTTAACAAAATTATAGCCATTGGAAAGGGGATTAAGTGAAGAATCCTATGGAAACATAAAAATATAGAAACTAGGAGGATAGGTAAAGGTGAAAAAAAAATCAATCAACCTAGTGTAAAATGATTATATCTCCCATGATACTCCATCTTTTGTTTGCAAAATTACAGTCATTAGAAAGCTAATTTCAAGTTCTACAGCGTGGCACCATTGAAATTAGGATTTTGGGGATTTTATATCTCCAAAAATTGTGAATATTGATTAGTAGGTGAAGGTCATTAATGAGTTAGGTGTGAGAAGAGGTCATAACATGAAGCTATAGGAGCTAGGGGCTAGACCCAGGTGTAATCAGAGCCAGCTCCTTCTTTCACAAGGTAATGTAATTAATTAGGGAAGTATTTTTCAGATCTTCAAGCACACATTGAAGGATAACGAATTATTTTTTATGGGTTTTGAATCCAATTTCGGGATCTCTCTTCTCTCTCCTCTCCTTGCTAAAAATTCCTCTATAAATTGTAAAGAGGGGCTCATTACAAAGGGTTGTATTTTTTTCCTTTTCCTCTCCCTTCATTTTTTTCTAGGATAAATTTTTGGATTTCAAACCTCCCACTAGAATTGTAATGTAATTTTATGCCTTTTTCCCCCTTATAATGCACTATATCAAATTTTGAAGCATAGAAAAAATATGTGGATTATTCTAAACCCTCTTTTGTGTTATTGTCTCTTATCCAATCTCTCATTGCAGCTCTGATTATTTGTGCATGGTTTAATTGTTGTTGCAATATATCAATGGATTGTGTTTATTATTAAATGGATTTACAATAAGTATTTTTGATCTGTGGTGTTTAATCACCTTCTTCAATCTTTTTTTTTCATTCCCATACAAGGGAAGATTATCCAGCATTCCTTATTGGTGCATCGCCTCCAGTTAGAATAGGTTTACTTTTCATTAAATCCTTTTATCCCTGTATCCTTGGAAAACATTAGGGTAGGATTTATATTACTTTATCTAAAAATTGGGCATGTGGTGATAGATTTAGGAATAAGAATTCGTCCTTTCTCCAGAGATATTTCCTGATTGCAAAGTTCCATACTTTTGGAAAATATCCATGTTGTGCAATCACATCAAATGCCCCACCAATAACTTGAACCATTCGAGGGTGTTGTGATTCCACAAGATCATTTTTTTAATTCCCAGTGGGAGAGGAAGTCATTATATGAACTTTGAAGGAATTTTCAAGAAATTAATATTTCAAACTTAGCATATTTTCAATCTCATACTTTTCACATCAGAGGCTGAATTCTGAAATCCATTTTCAAAGGGTTTTCATGAGCAAAAAAATTCCAAATTTCACCAGTAGATAGATCAGGGGATAAACTTCAAAAGCATATTCTTAGTTTTTTGAAATTTTGATTTTTTAGAATCACGAGGTTTTTTGCAATTCAGGATTTCAGACCTTTTATTTAACTTCCTATTTTTAAGACTTTATAAATAAGGAATTCTTTTTTAACATAATGTTCTCTGTTCTAAATTAATATAATTCAGAACACACATTCCATTGCCAATACATCTCATAACAAAAAACCATATGCAGTTGTAATGACTCAATGAGACACCGATCTCCCATTCCATGACTCAGTATTAAACCGATCTCTCATGTTAACTTAATAATGTGTATACTATGTATACTTGGTTCCTTTACCCTTTTAGGGTCACTCAAGTGTTCTGTCTAAGAAGCCTATATGAATACTTGTTATCCATATTCATCTAAAATATTGCATCTTAGACTAGGTGATATAGGACAACGTAACCAACATCTTGCGATACTTTGGCCAAAGTTTTTAAACATGTTTACATTCCAAGATGGCATACTCGTCAAAATGAATATTTCCTTCACAACACTTGTTCTGTTATCTAGAATGGTCTTTATTGACTTCTTTCAACCCAATCTGAGTCAAAGTATCACACTAAACAAGGGCATATTACATACACTACTATGGAAGACTACTCATGGTCATAGAGGATACCTAGACATACTCCATCAAATTACATCGATTGGGTGTGTCTAGTAACCCTAAGTCAACATGATTTGACCACAACACTAGCTCATGTTTCTATCTGTGTTTAGGGTAGAACCATGAACCAAAATTCCACTTATGTCAATCACATTAATCGAACTAAGTGAGGTGTTGAAGCATAGCTAGCTACATCATAACATCCTCATAATGACCCATGCCATTATGAAGGTACTATTTTATAGTTATGTTACAACATCCAGCTAAGTTTTCTCAACTATACTAACATACTTAATAATGTTATTTTATTAACCCATTCAATTATTATCTTATAGATTAATGATAACAACGCTTATAAGGGTCTGCCAGCACAATTTAACCGAAGAAGGTTATAAGGTGTAATTTACATGAAGGATGGTATGCAGATAAAATCTTCTTTACTAACCATTTTGAATTCATGCTTATGTTTATCTTAATCTTATCTGTTTATTTCCATATAATGACATGTGTGAATTTTACATTAATAAACTAAGATCATTAGATCTTCTTACTACAGTTTTAGATTGTAACAAGCTTATAGAAACTTTTACTTTAGAATTCATAATACTGTAAGTCTAAATCTGGTTATTATTCTTTTTAACCTTCATGTTTCAATTATAGAAATCAGCTAAGGAAAAAACAGCCAATCATCCTTGTGATTAAATCATAAACCTATACAAGATATTATATATAGCTCTTTGTTAATTACAAGGTGGATATCATTTTTCCTTATTAAGGACTAATGTCCTAATTATGAAAAACAAATCTCATATGCTTAGTATAACAAAGAATTCATACACATTTATATAATCTAATCATATTCCCTCTTTACTATTTAAGGATCTACAAAAGAGCATCTACTTAGTTGTGTTCTTTCATGTGCAATGAAATCAACCATAAGTGTAGATCCTTAATCCTAGAATCTTATGTATATCACATAATAAGTTAAGTTGTGTTATCCCATATTACATCCATATATATATTTCCCCCATCATAAGGATTTGAAATCAAAGCAGGTCCCTTGTACTTCTTCGTACACCAAGGGTGAGTCCAGTAAATAGGAAGGTGAGACCCCTATAAATGCTCAACTAGAACAACACTTCAAGGCTATGGGTCACGTCGGACTAGTAAAAGGGGAAAACCATTTGGCTAGGATGACGGTGGATATTGAGGAACTCAAGGGTGATATGTAGATCACTAAGAGCTCAGTTCATTTTCTATTTAATGAATGGCATAAGATGAAAGGGTAGGTGGAAGAAGTGGTCAGAAACATGCATGACAGAGAGATTGAGGTTTTAAAGGCCAACTTTGGTTTTATAACCAAAGATATGGATCATTTTCGGGTTATCCTCCATATCTACATGGAATGGATCATTGCCATAGTGAAATCAACTCTGCAACACCTTCAGACTATGGGGAAACTCGCCAATGCCTACTATGTTGTGGATAGTCAGGGCCGAAAGAGAAAAGCGACCCCTGATTCTTTCAACTTGGGCACCTTGGTGAGTAATATTGATGCTTTGGCAAAGGAATGGGCTAAGGTGCTGGAGGGGCTTAAAAAATCCTATAAATGATCTGGGGTGGGATGTTTTGGTTTTTTTTACTATCTTTGATCTGGGTTGTTACTTTCATCACTGTTGTGAGTTTCTCTATGTTTTTTGTTGCTGTTAGTTTTGCTACTCAATCTTCAGAGAGCTCTAGTTACTATGAACTGATATATTTTTGTTTTTTGATGTTGTATGTTTTTAATTATCTTCTCTTTTAGAGTGGTGTTGATGTACAGGGTAGGGCCCCCTCAACCCTTTTTTACCTCAAATCAAAAAATATATATTTCCCCCATCATTAATGATATTACATAGTAATATTACATAACTTATGTCATTAAACTCTCATAAGAAAAAAAACAATCAATCATTCACCAAAGTAACTCATTTAACAAAAAGATATTTCACCACTCTCTAAACTTAGTAAATATTTCAAAGGATTACAATATGTCATTGCATCAATATGAAACTAGTTTTAATACATCTTTTTTTCCCAAAAAGAGTACATTTTAAGTAAATGTCGATACATAGACAGTATAATAAAGAGATAATTTCTTTAGTGCAATAGATGTAACTTTATATAAGTATTTCTCCTTTTATCTTTTATGAAATCCATCTGTAAAATTGTTAGCATGAGTCAGTTCATATGAATTGAGAATGATAAACACTATAATGTTAAAACGATGTGCTTTTATCTAACTGTTTCATAAAAGGAACCCTATTGTGAATGAAGTGGTTCCTAAATCAAAAATTAAGATTAACAAAAAGACTTTTCCAAAAGATTATAAATCTTAGAAAGAGAGAAAAAGATCATAAAATCTACAAGAAGAAAAGTTCAAGTAAGAACTAATAAAATCATCATAAATAATTATATCTCAACACAAATATGAAACTCATTAAAACATGTTATTCATCTAGAGTTACAACTAATTAAGAATAAGTATTTAACATTATTGTCCTAATCTTTAGCTCCTCAAACTAGTTTTCAATCTAAATTCCACAAAATCAACCTGTTTGTTTATTCAAGAAGAAGTAAATTGAACCAATCAAACAACCTTTCTAAAAAGAGTATATTGTTTTAATATTCAATGTGTTAACAACCCGTATTATGACTGTAAGATAAAACAATAATCTAAATATCATTCCATCAAACAATCTTACCCAACTTAGGCTTAGCTTAGAGTTTGAGGATTAGATTGTTCAAGAACAAGTCCCAACATTACAGGTAATAAAATTTTAACCAACAAGAGATTAGTAACAAGACAAACATAAATCACAGTATAAGTTCCTTGAATTCTTGCATTCATAGCCAAGTTCAAAACTAAAAAAAATGGTCATAGCTAACACCATGCAGTCCCCTAAATATCTACATCTGCATAATTAATGTTTCCATAATATATTGTTGGAGAAATAGCAAAATGTTTTTAAACTTTATGCAAGCTTCAAGTCTTACCTAAAATATTGAACCCAACTCAAGGAAAGGATATTGAGAATTAAGGGAACAATGAGCATTGAAACAACACAATACCCATAACATATCCAAATAATAGTCATATCATTAGTTCGATCTAAAATGAGGTCCAGATAATGCTAAAAATAAAACACAAAGTTTTGAGGCAGTAAGTTCTACCATCAAAATAATGTCTATCTACATTCAATAATTCAAACATTTCACAATTTCAAATAAACTTAAACCTACTCGAAGATGGTATCCAATCAAAGAATAAAGAAGAGTTTAACCAAACTTCAATCCCATACAAAATCAAATATAAGTTAAACCTTAACTTAGAACAAGCCAACAAAATGTTACCCATTTTCAAAGGTTAACCTAGAAGGGTTTTCATTCCAAGTAAACTTAGCAATAAAAAGGAAGAAGGAAAATATTAGTCTCATCAACCAAACTAGTTCACCCAAAAAGAGTTACAACTAATCCAAATAAAAAAAGGAAAATATATAAAAATAGTCTCCCTCAAAGATAAATACACTTCCAATACATAAACAAATTCAAATGCCCAATTAATATCAAAAAAATATTACCTACAATACAACATAGCCCATAATGGGTAAACAAATCAGGCAAAAAGAACAGAAACCAAAAACATTCAACAAGTATACCTTCTTATTCAACTTCCATGAAAGATATTATCTCCTAACATGGGTTTACAAATGAAACAAAATATTTGATACAGTTCCCATTTCATGGTGAGAATAACATAAACTCATAACCCCGAGTAGTAACAGTTGAATGATTCATATAAGTAAGAATACATTCATGATAAAGTTGACCAATAATGTTGGTTTCCAACTAATATCAACAAGAAAACTGACCAAAACAAAAAGAACAGAAATATTTTAACCATATCATTGGCATATATCCAAAATATCCATGACAAAATCCCTCCAATAAAGTTAGTCTCCAACCATCAATAATAAGGATAACAATTTAAGCTAAAGCCATATGATTTCATCAAAAACTAGGCAACTAATCAAGCTTAAAACCTACCCAGACAAGGTAAACCATCTAACAAAGATACAAACACAGACTTGCATCGAAATCCAAAGAATCTCAGTAGTAAAAATATATAGACATCTACCTTTCAATCAATACAACATAGAACCATTAATCATAGATTAAACATCATCTCAAAGCTTTCATAAGAAACAAATTGAGAAACACCATTCAAGCAAGAAGAAGAAACACAAACACCAGAACCAGAAATATTCCATAAAGAGAAGAGTTCGTTTAATAAAAAAAACTTAAATATAAGCATAATATTTAAAGGCATAGGGCTTATCATGCCTGATAGTTCTCATGTATTCTTTTTCTCATTCCAAATCTTCAAGAAGAATTTCTACAGCAATATTTCCACGAAAATGCCAAAAAACCAGGATTTGAAACTTTCCTTTTCTTCTTCTTATAGCTTCCTTGCTTATTTTTCATTATCATCACCACCATGCAATGTGAAAATAAGCATGCACAAATTTAAACTGGAAGTTCAAAAAATGAAAACCATATTCAGAGCTACAAATCTCCCAAAACCAAATGAAACAATGAAAACCGTAAAACCATCTTTTCTTCCAACTTCCCCCTATTTCCTAGGCAATTTTCGCAATGGCCAAGATCAATAAACACCAACAGGATTGACAAATTCCTTACCTTATTTCCCACCTTCTCCAACTCCTTATTGGCTATAACCAAAGTTTAAAACTCCATGCAATAAAATTTAGCAGATTTGACAACTTAGCTTCCACAAAATTTTCCATGCATTCACCAAAATTGGTGGTAACAAGGTGTTTAAAAAGCCTCATTAAAACATTTTAAATACCTTAGAAATTGGTGCCACTAAAACATCTCCATATTTCATCCACACCATCCCCTTGAAGCTAATTTATGCCCTTAGGTTAGGTTCATAAACATTATATTAAAAACCAACTTAGGTCCTTAGGTTAGTTTATTAGTTTAGTCTAAGAATATCCTAGTTACATGACTTAGGATTACCTTCATTTAATAAACAACCGCATTAATAAAATCATCTAGCATAAACTTAGGATCTTAGATTAAATTAGATCCCCCAAATAATCATTCAAATTACCATAAGAAGAACCAAAATTGGCGTTCTTGGATCAATTATGAAGGACGTGTGGCCAAAAGAGATCACAATGTGATCTCACTGCAAGCCTTGGGTTTCTAAAACTCCACACTCCTTTCCATCTTTGTCAATATGACCTTGAATCATCAAATTGAAATATGCTTGGAAATCACTGAACTTGATCCAAGGTATAGCTATCCTACTCAAAATCATATAGTCTGAATCATACGTTCAAATCAACATTGATATATGAATGAGTTTTAGCTGAATTAATTTCCTCTATCCACATACATTAAAAATTCAGCATAAGAAGGAATGAAATACTTCATTTTAAATTCAGAATAGACAGGCAAATATTGATCGATTATTAGAAAGATAAACATATTGTCTATGAAAACGATGATTAATTAGTTCATAAGATACATTATCTGTCAAATAAGAATCACATATCACAACGTTTACCAGTTTGAGTAAAGATTAATCATAGTTATCAACCATGTTGAGGCAGTACATACCTCCCCCTAAAAAATCCATCGTCGTCTGATGAGTAAAAGTAATTCCATATTTCTTAAACCAAGAAAAATAATCAATAATATAGTTCTTTTATCCACAAAGTTCTCAAAAAAAACCTATTTTAGGCATTCAAGTTTTCATA
>CM034151.1:270249243-270261612 GCA_019776745.2 Taxus chinensis | reverse complement strand
GAATAAAAATAATGGTCGGATTCACATTTCAGAACATGCTCATGGCATCAAAAAAAAAAACCTATCAAACCTCATTTCCTATTGACTTAGAGCTTGCTTCGAACCATATAGACTCTGTTTCAACCACACATAGTTCTCCTTACCTTGACTTCATACCCAAGCAGCTATGAATAAATTAACTTCATCCAAATCCATGAAGGAAAAGCCGTCTGTTCACATCTAGGTTTTTTTAAATGCAAATATTTACTGCAATCAACTCAAAAAAAAAACAAAATACGAAATAAAGTTCATCTAACAATAGGAGAATATAATATTTCACCAAAGTTCAATACCTAATTTCGGTGTAAATCCTTTTACTACAAGCCGTGCCTTGTACCGTTTATGTCCCCCTTCTTCTTACTGATCCTGTAAAACCACTTGTTCTGCAATGTTCCTTACTGTTGGCAACTTAATAAAATTCCAAGTCTAGTTTGTTTCCAAGGAGTCCATCTCCTCACCCATTCCATGCTTCCATGAACATGAGTCTTATCCTGCATTACTTCTTCAAAGCTCTCTGGTTCACCACTATTAGTCATAAGAAATAATAGAGTGAATATTATGGAGAGTTACTTATGCTTTTTGACCTTCTCATAGGAGTGTGGGGTATCAGAGGCCTTATCTGGACCTCCCGGACATTCATATCCAAAGCTGACAGTGACCGACGCTAGTCACCTTAACTGACATCGGTTTTACTAACCGATGCCAGTTTGGATCCTCTATAGCTGAGATCAGGTCATAGGAACAGGCCGGTTCAGGGGTCACAGACACCTGGTTAATGTGTGAAACCATGTCGGAATCTTTTAAATTTGAGAGTTCCTTTCCTTCACCAAAATTCTCAACCAGTTCATATTGGCGTACCAAAATGTGATCCCTGTACATTCTCTTTTATTCCATTACCCAAAACATCACGACTCCTAATAATTTTTAGATCTATCTAAATCCAAAAAGGAAAACTGCAAATCACCAGATCCATAACCAAGTTGAGGTGTGAAGTACATCTCTTGAATTTGCATCCAACTTTTTTATTTTTCCTTCTCAACAGGCATAAAAGCTCTAAACCAAAAATTAATGAAAGAAAAGATTTACCTCTTTTCGGTCAAGTCCTCTGGTATTCTCCTTAGTGAAACTCTAAGGCCCACGGTTAATCAAATAACCAACTGTATCAACTGCTTTTACCCAAACTGCAAGGGCAATCCAGAATGTACCTCATCACTTCTAGGCACGTTCCATGATGCCTAGTCTCTTTCGTAAACAATTTGATCCAAAAATAATCAGAATTATTACGACCTGATCTCGAGACCCTTATAGGCTTTAATTACTTTGTCGATTAATTTACTCCTTTTAAGAATACAATTAATTGAAAATAATTGCAAGACAATAACGACATTGAACACAGATTGAATACGGAGTTCGGCTCCCCCCAATTGCCTACGTCTCGGGTTCGTGGTCAAACCGTTCCAACTAGTCAAACTTTAAGTAAATAGTACTGTCACAAGAAAACCAATGGAATTTTACTGGATATCAGTTACCAACAACTCTGGACGAAAGGGTGAAAAATAGCACCCGACTTCCACCTTCTTGATACCTGCATTTAATCTCTTCGGCTGTGATCAAAGCCTTCCCCGACGCAAACAATGCGAAGCTAGCACTCGGTCGACAATCTAGGACTTGCCAAGTTTAATTGGTTGGCTCAATTGGGGGGCTATTGGGTAGTTTACATTTCACTTCCCAATCACAAATATTTCCATCTAATATTGCCTTAAAAATATAGGCCAATAGACAATACCTGTCGACCACAATCCCGTAAAATAAACTTAACAAATAATAAGCTCCGGGATCGGTGTTCTCCGTTGCATCGGTTCATGTCCCACTGTTCCGTGCTTCTAGCAATGAGCTTCTCCATTGCACCAGTGTGTCTAATGTCTGTCCACAACAAGCTTAACAAATAATAAGCTCGTTGTTGTGTGTCTCCCTTACAATGGAACGGGTTCCCATATTTGATACCAAAATTAGGCCCTAAAAATTAATGCAACTCCAATATAATCCTTAGGCTAATATTAGCCTCACCCGTTACATAAAAAAATGGATTAAATCCCTACTGTGGGCGGATTAACACGTTTTAATGGATTAAATATCCCATTTTAGCCGATTGAATTTTTAATGAGGGATAAAAATTATTCCTAAGGCTATTTTTTAAACCCTTAGCCTCCCGTGCATATTTAGGGGGATTTAATCCCATTATGGAGTGCTGTATTAAAAAAAATGGGTTAAAATCCCATTGTGGGATCGGTGTAATAAAAGCTTAGACTCATTTAAGGCCTTTCCACACCATTGAAGTGGTCAAAGACCACGTTGGGCTTATAACCGCCCCCCCCCTAACCACCGCTTCAGCTCCCTCTTCCTCACGTGGAATCTTCCATGCATAACAATGCATCCTTTACCACATGAGACATATGTTTGCGGCTGTGTAGGAGTTACTTTAATGTATACACATTAATATATACATGTGGGCTTTGGAAAGTGGCCTTACCAAATAATATTATTTCGACCATACAATGTGGAATAGAAATAATCCTGTAGTCCACTTGTCGTCTCCCGGATAGGAAAAATCGAGAGAAAATTCGACGGAGTGCTTGGCAAAACCACGTGTCACAGTGCAATTCGGTTCCAATATTGACCAGTTTGACCATAGTTGGCTTTCCTGTTGACTGACTATGACCGAACATATTCTAGACTCGCCGATGTCCGTTTGTCCACGTTCTCAAGTCGTTGAAAGATCTCGATGATGATCTTCTTACACTTGAACACCTTTAGAGATGTTTAGGGAACTTTCAGAAATGATCCCCTGGATCACACCTCCCCACGTGAGAAAAGCTTTTTGTCCCAAAAGCTTTTCCATATTGTCCTGAATCTGAAAACTCTACTGCCTCCTAACGGGAGTGCTGCTGTAGTAGACCCTTGGGTCTATCTCCTCAACCTTCCACTTCGAAAACTCTGTTCTGATCCTAAGACTGTGGGGTTTATTGGGCTCCACGATGCTTCCGCTGCGCCACTCTTAATATCCGAAAAAAACCTCGACGCCCCTCTGCTTTATGGTGCTAAGTTTCTGGAATGAAACCTCAACGCTCCTTCTGTTGCGGTGCTAAGCTTCTTTGATTATCTGACCAACAAGGATCTTTTTTTTTACTCTATAACACAGCTTCCTGGCTCCGAGTGATTCCGCATAATCCGAACTGGTTTGAAGGAACTCCATTTACGTAGAGCTTTTGATTGATCTGATTCAATGATGGAAACAATGCCTTGCCCTTTACGGACCTCAACGCCTACTGATGCATTGATGCAAGCCTCTTTCAAGACCTCGAGCCTCCGATGCACGGATGCTCAGTTCTTATAGACCTCAAGCTCCATATGCCACGATGCTTAAGTTTGTTTGCATCAGCTTACATTCGTTATGTTTCGCAATGCCTTGACACCGAATGATGTTTCGAGCTAATCCTTTGAGAGCTCTTCTTGTTGGACTATACAATATCAAGGTACCACTTCTGCTACACGGTCACAATGCCTCTACATCAGAATGAAGTTCCCGGACCCGACGTCAATTGCCAATGGTGATTCAGCTACCATCCTACTGCAACGGTCACAATGCCTCTACACAGAATAAGTTCCGAGCTATCTCTGCAAACTCTACTGTCTGCACAAATGTGCAGATCAATCTCCAAGCTTAATGAGTCAAATCCTTATCCAAGTGTAACAGGGTTACTCACATTTGCTGATTTAGGAGATATATTTGGAGCAATAATCAAATTTTCTAAGTAAAGAAAATCCCACTGAGTATTGTAAACCTTTCTCTCAGCATTTTCTTCACAAAATCTTAATCATCCAAACTTAATACTGTATAACGATTTCATCAATCTGGAATTATGCAATATATAATTGAAAAATTGTTGACTTACCCATCTCAAAGGACTTTCACTTTCAGGTATTACCTGTCCTGGGTTGAATTGTCAACTAGTGGATGGAGTAGACACTGCTTCTGCTTTGCAATAGGCTCCTCCATCTTTGCTTGCCATTACTCTGATGGCGAGATGCATGCAGTTTCCAGAATGTTCCACCTGAGCCATCCCTCGGGCAATGAGCACAAAAATTCCTCGTAATCTCCTCTTCTAGGATGAGGAACCTTTTTGCCATTTCTTGCTCGATGACGGAGATTGTCTTTCCCACTGCATTGAATGTGGATTGACTTCATTGTCTCCTCCATACCAGATACAAATGACGAAACAAGGAAAATATACTACATTTTATGGTGTTAGCTAAACTCACCAAAATAATTGACTCCGAGGGTCTTACTAATGCAAGTATTAACAAGTACAAACATTGCCCAAAATTGGGTCTTTAACAATGGCCAGTCTGGTTAGAGTTACAAATATGCTCAAAGGGGTCTTACCAATACATTCTACCCTACACAATAGTTTTCAGTTTTATATGAATATGATATTATAATGATTCATCCAAATAGAAAGAGAAAATTAAGTAGTATTGTTAAAACCTATCTCTCAGTCGATCCACCAATCTGGAAATCCAGAAGTACAAGCAAATGCCATCGGGCCGATCAAATGCAACATGTAACTAATTAACCTGCTCCAGATCCAACTTGCTTTCGGAGATTAAAGTAGAGGGTTGTCAGGTGTGCGATTACCAGCTCTGATAGCCACACATTAGCCGAAAATAAATCGGGGCTGTATTACAACCTGAATCGGGGGGGGTCGAGCCCCTGTATAGGGGCTTTTAATTAATTTTCCGATATTTTAGCGGGGTCCTTGTATTAATAATCAATTTAAAAGGGGTAATGTCAAGACAATAACGACAATTGCACATAGATTATTACGGATTCGTAAATTGCCGTACGTCTCCGGGGTTCGTGGTGTCGAACTCGTTCCACTAGTCAAAACTTTAAGTTACAGGGATAGTCCTTTCACAAGAAAACCTAGATGAATTTACTTGGTCCTATCATACAGCCAACCTTCAGAACGACAAGGGGTGAAAGCAAGCGCACCTGACTTCCACCTTCTTGATGCACAATCTGCCTCCTGCTGTGAGTGCGGGGGCCCCCTTCCCCGACGCAAACAATGGCGAAGCTATCACTCGGTCGACAATCCCGGATATTTCAAGTAATGTGTGGGGTGGGCTGGGGTAATGGCCTATTGGGTATTTGGTACATTCATCACTCCCAATCACAAATAATCCATCTAATATTGCTAAAATAATAGGCCACTAGACAATACCCTGTCGACCCCCTCCCCTCAAAGTAATCTTAACAAATAATAAGCTCGGGGGGGGATCGATGTCTCCGTTGCATCGGTGTCCACTGTTCCGTGCTCTAGCAATGAGCTTCTCCATTGCACCGGTGTGTCTAATGTCTGTCCACAACAAGCTTAACAAATAATAAGCTCGTGTTGTGTGTCTCATTACAATGAACGGGTTCCCTATTTATACAAAATTAGGGACCAAAAATACTGCACTCCATATGATCCTTAGGCTAATATTAGCCTCACCCGTACATAAAAAAATGGGATTAAATCCCTATGTGGGCAGATTACACGTTTTAATGGGATTAAATATTCCCATTTTAGCCGATTGAATATTTTAATGAGGGATAAAATATATTCCTAAGGCTATTTTTAACCTTATCCTTACCCGTGCATATTTAGGGGGATTTAATCCCATATGGAGCGGCTGTATTAAAAAAATGGGTTAAAATCCCATGTGGATCGGTGTTATAAAAGCTTAGGCTTTATTTAAGCCTTTCCACGCATGAAGTGGTCAAAGACCACATTGGGCTTATAACCGCCCCCCCTACCACCGCTTCACCTCCCTCTCCTCATGTGGAATCTTCCACACATGACAATGCATGCCTTTACCACGTGGACATATGTTTGGCGGCTGTGTAGGAGTTAATATTAATGTATACACATTAATATATACATGTGGCTTTTGGAAAGTGGCCTTACCAAATAATATTATTTCAACCCATACAATGTGGAATAGAAAATAATCCTGTAGTCCACTTGTCGTCTCCCGATAGGCAAATCGAGCGAATTCGACGAGTGTTTGGCAAGACACTTGTCACAGTGCAATTTGGTCCAATATTGACCAGTTGACCATAGTTGACTTTCCTGTTGACTGAACTTTGACCGAACATATCTAGAGCTCTCGATGTCCGTTTGTCACGTTCTCATAGTCGTTGGAAAGATCTCGAGATGGATCTTCTGCACTGACACCATTTAGAGATGTTTAGGGAAATTTCAAAAATAATCCTCTGATCACCATTCTCCTGTGGTGTTCTTGGAACCGTTCTTCCTCTACATATCCCATTCACTGAACAATAATCATTGAAAGCCATGCTACAGTATTCACCACCATTGTTAGATCTAAGACACTTTAACTTAGAATTTGATTCATTCTCAATAAGGGCTTTCCATCTTTTAAAAGTCTCAAAAACATCAAATTTACGTTGAATACAATAAACCCATACCTTTCTTGTAGCATCATCAATGAAAGTAACATAATACTGGGATCCACCATGAGAATCTAGCTAAGTTGGTCCCCACACATATGAGTGTACAAGCTCCAATTTTTTCTCCTTCTTAGTTGCCCTAACTTTGAGAAATCTCACTCTCTTTTTCTTTCAGAGATATAATGCTCATAGAAATCAAGATCTAAATCTTTCAAATATGATAACTTACCCTTAGCCTTTAAGATCTGCATTCCTTTTTGACTCGTATGACCCAACCGATTATGCCAAATGCATACATCTGAATCTGAGGTAGATAATGCAAAAAAAGAATCAGTAATACAGGTAGATAAATATAATGTCCCTACCTTCTTACCTCTTGCTACAACAAAACACCCTTGGTGACTTTCCAAGAGTCTCCTGTAAAAGTAACCTTGCAACCAGATTCACCTAGTTGCCCTGTAGAAATAAGATTCCTCATGAGGCTTGGCACATGCCTCACATATTTCAATACTCATGTATTTCCATTATCCAATTTTAGATGAACTTCATCTTTACCAGTAATACTGCAAGGTTCATTATCACCCAAATAAAAATGCCTAAAATTTCCCTGGACATAATTTCTGAAATAACCCTTATTAGGGGTTGTATGGAAAGAAGCTCCTGAATCTAAAACCCATGATTCAATTCTACCATCTAAAGAAGGAATAAGAGCATCTTGCATTACCTATGATGCAACAAGATTTGCTTCTTTACCTTTATCTAGTTGTTGGTTCTCTTTATCCTTTGACCAACAATCTTTCTTTGCATGTCCTTTCTTTCCACATTTCCAACAAGTAATTCCCTTACTTCTGGATTTAGATATGCTATCCCTTGACTTTGATTTCCTATTACTCTTACTCTTGGATCTCTCTTTCTTCCTGCCCTTACTTTCTACATTCAAAACATTTCCAGATGATGATTCCTCTGTACTCTTCCTACGGATTTCTTCATTCAAGATTATACTAACCACATCATCAAACTTTAAAATATTATTAGCAGATGCTGTATTACTGACAACCATTACCAAGTTGTCCCAAGCTATTAGGCAAAGAACATAAGAATAAAAGTGCTTTTACTTCATCATCAAATGGTATAACAACCGATTTTAACTGATTTACAATAGATCAGAAATCATTCAAATGACTAGATGCAGATTCACCTTCATGCATCTTAGAACTAAATAGTTTATTCATCAAATAAACTTGATTTGAAGCACTAGGTTTTTTATGTAAATTAGCAAGAGATTTCATTAAGTCTACCGTAGAAGCCGCTTCTATAATATTGGAAGCCACAGATGTTGCTAGGCTCAATATTATAGATCCCAAAGACTTTTTGTCAAGAATCTTCCATTCTTCATCAGTCATCTTCGTAGGTCTAGACTTCTCATCCAATGGTAAGTATAAATCTCTTTGATATAAATAATCCTCAATCTGCATCTTCCATAATTTATAATTTTGGCCGTCAAATTTCTCTACCTTGTATTCATTATCTTCTGCCATTGCTATAGCTCCCACTCAATCAGAAAACCATCTGTGAGTAAATATGTCAACACACAAAACCCTCAAACAAAGCTACGATAACAGTTGTTGGGTTTAACACACTGGTTGTATAGACAATATATTAGATCTAAGCATACATGCAAATAAAAGCAGATATTCTACCAGAAGAAATATACAAAACAAGAGACATAAATCAACACCAGATTTAACGTGGTTCACCTAGTGTGGGCTACGTCAACCAAGAAACAAGCCAATCTATTATCCAAAGCTTTGACAAGATATACAATGAAGATTTACAATCTTCCACACCTCTCAGATGTACAATACTTTCTTTCTCTCAAGATTTTGCTTCATCACCAATAATTCTCTCTCACACCAGCTTTTGCAAGTTCATTATAATTTTTGTTAATCATCTACATTCTTTTTTCTAAACCCTAGATTTTATGCTTATATAGTCATTTATAGACTTCGGGCACTTAGCCATGCAATTATAATCAATAGAAATATTTTAATGCTAAAAACAGATTTAATTCCTGAGAGTTAATTAAAACATCCTCACATAGGTAACCGATGCCGATTAGCCCTAACTGCTACTAGTTCCTCCCTTGCCTGACCGATGTCGGTCATACCTGACCGCTGTTGGTCTTGGGTGACCGATGACGGTTCCCCCTTAACCGATGCCGGTTACTGTATTTTCTAGCAAGTTTCCATTACATGCTAAACTGAAGTAATTGAGCTTCACAAATCAACACATTTGATTGGTAAACCCTCGACAATCGAGTTTGAACTGAGGAACTAGAATGCGTCATAGGGTGGTGAGTGCAACGTATAGAAAAGGACGTGGTAGAAACGACCAAGGTATGTGAACACGTGGTATAGGAAATCCAATGTAGAATGTGTAATGGGTATGGAATGTGTAATGTGTGAAATGTAACAAGTGTGTAGATAGAAATATATTTTGTAAGGATGACAGGTAAAACTAGACTCATGTGTAATGGAACCTAGTGTAGCGTGTATAATAGAGAGGATATAGGTATGTAGATGATGTATATCATGGTGATAGGTGTAGATAGAATATGTGGTGATGAGATGTAAAGCTAGACCCATAGATAATGTGACCTAGCGTAGATATAGGATGTAATAACATGATGCAAAACTAGATGCAAGTGAGATGATGACTAGTGTAGTATGTAAAAGATGGATGATGTATAAATGACTACTAGATGAGGTGTGGAGAGGATAATGTAGGATGTATACTGTGATGATATAATGTAAGTGTGTAAGGCCTATAGTGTAGTGTGTGGGGTTTAGCGTAATGGTAATCCGTCAACAATCCAGTGTGAACCGAAGCACAAGAGTGCGCCATCAGGTAACAATGGTCCTGCGATGTGTGAGATAAAAATGTTGATGAATGTAGGATGATACAAGTATGCTAGAATAGAGAAAGGGGGTGGGTTTGGATATAATTTTCTATGCCCCCCGAGTGTGTCATAAAGGATGGGTTAACCAATAAGGTTTAGGGATGGAGGTCCGAAAATTGGTGGCGAAGATGATGACACATGAGGACTATGGTCAAGAAAGGGTGGTATGTGAGACAAATGCTGCGTGGGGGAATGAAGCTGATATGCATGCGATGCATGTAGTAAAGTGTGTGGGTGATGGCTAGCGAGGCAAGATCATATGCTGGGAAGTAAACGAGCCATGTGAGATAAAGCAAGGTGACGACCGTCAGTGGGAGGCAGTAGTCGTCCTAAGAATAGGTTTATGGTGGTGTGGAGGACTAATAGAATGGAGTGTGCACATAGGGGTGAGTTGAGACGGTGTGGTAGGAAGAGGATGCATTGTAGGTGATGTCAGAGGGCCGTGGGAGTAAGAGGGGAAGAAACACGAATATCAAAACGAGAAGGCACTGATAATGGAGGTGAAGGAGGAACACCGTTAATAGAGAAATAACTTGGTTATCGTATTCTCCTGTAACTTGTGAGGCATAAATGAGGATTAGAAATAATAGTTTGAGATTTACAAATCCAATCTAATCCAAGAAACATATAACATTGGTTAATGGTTTGAATAACAATGCAGGGGATGAGAAGAGTGAGATGACCAACTGTGATAGGTAACTTGGCGACACCATAGGGTATCTTAAACGAAATGTCAATTTGGGATTCAGGGTAGCCAATAGATCATAAGAAAGACAAGGAACATGTACTAATAGGAGAAGATGGACCAACCTTGGTGTTGTTCATAAAGGATGAGCCTATAGAGGCCTGTATATGTAAGTGGTCGGAGACGAACGAAGCGTGGTAGTCAACATTGGAGAAGGTAATAACCGGTGCTGAAGTGGCGGTGTGAGAAATGAGAAATTCAAGAGGGCCAGGGGGAGAAGACAATGTATGACAAACATAGTTAGAGGATGAATCGACTTGTTTAGTATCGTCTTTGGGCAGGGGGTTGTTGAATATTTGGAGTTTGTGGTTATCATTGGCAGGAATGGATGCGGGGGATTCTGGGAGCTCAAGATGGCCACCGTCGAGCAGGTCTTGGACAAGATGTTGGAGCTTAAAACAATGATCAGTGGAATGACCAACACATTAATGATAATCAAAGTAAGAGCAGTTGTCAAATTTACACCCTTTCGATCAGGTGGGGTCAAGCTATAAAGGTGGTGGCAGAGTAAGGAGATTACTATCAATGAGTTATGGTAATAAAACAATTAACGAGGTGCTAATTTTAGTAAAAGGTCGTCGGTATGGCTAAGGGTGTAATTTTGTAGGAGTGGAGACCGCATTAACAACATTGTGTGAATTACTAGATTGATGTGCATGCACCGTAAATAGTGTCTTACTTGGCATGTGGGTGGAGGAAGAAGGGACATCCTGATATTTGAGCTTACCGATAGAGACCAGTTTAGTCTCACGCAGTTTTAGAGTGTGACCCCCAAAGTTGGTCGAACGATGAAAAAATTTCAAAGAGCACACTATCGTGGATAGGTGGCAAAAGGCTATGGAAAAATAAATCTTGTAGTTCGGAGTCGACAAGGACATTAGTCATCTGGGTGACACTATTCTTTTATTGTAAGACACTATCAAAGAAGCATTCGATGGGGCCTTGTTTAAGTTGAGCGAGCTAGGCATAGGAGAGTGTGGAATTGATATTGATGAAAAGTGCGTGAGAAAAGCATCGGCCAGATAGGTAAGTGAAACCACTGAGTGGAGGGGTAATTCATAGAACCAACACATCGCATACCTATAGACTGCGTGAAAACAACTTGGCGAGGAGAGTGAGATCATCAGCGTAGTCGAGACAAACAACATTGAAAGCATGGAGATGATCTTTTGGGTCATCGTGGCCTTTAAAAATGGGTAGTTTAGGAGAGATGAAGTTAGATGGGAACGAGTAAGTAGAGATGGATGGTGCAAATGGAGAATGGAACAAGGAGGTGGAATTGAGTGGTAGGGGTCCTTTAGAAGTGGTGACTTATAACTAGTGGATTTGGTTTTGAAGATCTTGGTATAATGACACATAGTGAGGGGAATTTGAGAAGGAACAAAGCGGGATACTAGGAGCACCTTGATGGGTTGGAGGGGTAGTAGGTGCAATAGGTGAAGTAGATACGGGTGGTGTTTATACCATAGGAGCGGAAGAAACAAGTATGGATGCCTCACGAGCTCGCTTAGCCGTGAGTAGAGCATGCAGAACATGAGGGAGATGACTGGGATTCTCACATAAAGCCTGACGAAAATCCGTGAGAGTATCAAGCTATTCTTGGGCAATATTGGTGTCCTCATCATAGGATTTTTCATTAACCACGGTTTCAATTTCGTAAAGGGAGACTTGGGTGGAGGTGTCTAAGTGGTTGTAAATTATAGAGGGAGGTATGTCAGCCATGGATCTAGAGGGATGTGGGAGAGAAGAAGGAAGATCACAATAATGGAGAGGGCCAAAATGACCGCTATAAGTAATGGACATACACGAAAAATGGAAGTTGGGTTCACCAAAATGATTAACTAAAATTGGAAAAGAGATGGGAGGAAGTGGTAATCCTAGTTAATCTAATTAGGAGGACAAAAATGCTGTATAAATGCAGTAAATAACATAAAGTAGATGGAAATAAATATGTCAAGTAAAATGAAACCCTAGATGTACAAAAGAGTAGTGAGAAATGGCTTAGCTGATTGCTATAGATGGTCGCACAGTGTTGTAGGTCTGAGAATAAAATCTAGAAGTATAGACAAACACTCAGGGGCCTTGCGAAGGGTAGATCTAGAATATTTAAAG
>CM034151.1:270209327-270219978 GCA_019776745.2 Taxus chinensis | reverse complement strand
TTTGTGTCTTACGATCCCCGTGCCACGCATCTACATTTCGACAACCTAGCCTCATCACCTAACCTTACACAATTATTATTATTACCTTATAATAATAAATCCACATCTCCAAACCTTGCCACATCATTCCACCCACTATCTGACCTAGTCCTAACCCTTTAAACTAACCTTAATCAGACCTATAACTTGGTCTACATCCACACCCATGGACTAACTACTCATCACCCACACCAAACTCAACCTAATAATGATGACCAAGCCAAAACTAATTCTCGAGAGAAAAGGAGGGAAAGTTGGACTATTTTACTAAAAAAATAGCTCAACTTGACTAACCAATATCGGTTCCACCTTACTCGACCGCCGTTGGTTACGTAACCGCCATCGGTTCCCTTTAAATGACCTGCGCCAACCAAAAAAAAAGGATCTGGAACCTGGAAATTCATTGGGAGGATCGGGGGGGGGGAATTCACTGGCCGAGCAGAGACAAGTGAAGGAAAGAGAGGAGTTTGTAGAGAAGGACATCAAGCCCAGACTGTAACTAAGTTAGTAACCAGGAGCCCAGTGACAACTATCCAAGCATGGGAGTGAAGATAGCTCATCTTGGATTGTCAGATCATCCTACCTGAATCTTGCCTCACTCATCACAGTCCTGGACCTGTATCTTATCAGGAACTAGTAAGTAGTGTCTTATACATTTTTTAATAACATTTTCTTGGATGTCTGAATCATAGATACTTACAAGTATATTCCTTAGAGCTACTACCGGTAACACCCTCCATCTAACTATCATCCTCTTACCCCTACACTTGCCCAAAGAATAGCTCCCATACCCTCTAAGCCTTCTCCATTTCCCCCATTACCTATCCCCAATCATTTATAGGTTATTATAAACACCATACCCACCTTATAGCCAACCTTCACTAAAAGCCCTAAAACCATGCCCGTAATGAATCGGTTTAGCAGAAAACCCCCCGGTAAGGGGTGAGGGGGGGTACCAGTGACAGTGGACCAACATCGGTCATTGTGATTCAAAAACCCAAAACCGAGTCCTCTTCCTCTATTGTTTTACAAGGTAATTAAATGTAATTGCAATAATTTATTGTTATTCATATAGCAGGGGAACTGACCACATTCGAAACGAAGTTTAATATTCCTGGGCCCAAGGCAGTTCCCTCATTTATTGTCTAATTAGAATCTGGTGGTCTTGTATTTACTTGTAGGTAGTCTTCCCAAACAAAAGGGTTTTTGCAATCGGCGATATGATCTCTCTCTCGGTCACGCGCATGACCTGCTCAACATTCAACAGGTATTCCTCCTGCTAACCTTATCTGTTTCTCAAAGGAATGAAAGGATAGAAGCACCTATCTACGGGAACGGAAAAGCATTAGGGTAAAACATTTTGGCATGCTGGTGGACCATTTGGGTTTTCTTTCTTCTGCTTGCTTTCATATAGGGAGCACACTTCTATTTCTTCTTCTAAAATATTCAAAGATAGAGATTCGGTATTTGAGTAAAAGAATTGTCTTGTTCACATCTTTCCAATTAGGTGAAAGTCATCTTCTTTGCTTTCATCGAATAATTTTTTATTTGGGTGTAAAAAATGTGCATCCAATTCTTGCTGCTGTTTTCAATTCTAGTGACACATAGAGTAAGTAATAGTCATAATTGGGGGGGATATCCTGGTATTAACAAGAAAGTAATTCTTACTTTCACTGCACAACAAATACCGAATTCACATCATAATTAAACAAACCAACTCAAACATCCCCCCCTTTTTCAGTGGTTTCTCGCCGATTAAAGGTAAATTTATGAAGCCAAAACAAACTTGACATTTCCTAAGTCTTCTATTAGGATTGACATCATCTACACTAAGGCATAAGCCCAAAGTGATTAAAAACTAATCCTAGGTTTAGTTCTGTTAATTTTACTTGTGGATCTTGACTTGTTTTTGTTTTGTTTCTCTGTCATACACTGTTTTCTGTGATCATTCAGAACAGGTTTGGTAGGCATTACTAAGGCACTGTTACCCCAAATTAGCAACCATCCTACAGATTCTTACACGGTCCTATATACCTGACATCGGTAACTACTGACGCTAGAGCTACATCCTGACCGACATCGGTTATCTGACGATATCGTTTTACTGTCTTGCACAAGTTCCAAACCAGCAACCCACCATTCCAACACGTTGTTTTTGTTCTAGTTCTGATAGATTGCATCCCTACTATGTAATCTTGTCCATGGTTGTTATCACTCAAAAAAAAGCTGTAGCCATGGTTTCACATGCCTACTCTGTGCCTTTGCCTGTATAGCCCCCTTCACATCCTGTGGCGAATCCTACGGACACCAGCGAGGTTTGCCCAAAATCCCTGTAGGAGATAAGAACTTTGTGAATTTTTTGGACTCTTCTAGGATGTACAATACTATTTGTCTCCTCCCCTGACCGACACCGCCGTCAACATCCCTGTTGGTATGTCCTATTATATAGCCGCTCATGTAGCTCCTCTTCCCTGATTAATTCTGCCTTGCCTTCTTCATCCTTAGCCCCTCACCCACTTAGTTACTTCAGAGGTTCTTACGACACAATGTGGCTTCCTTTTGTTATTTTGGGGCCCCATATCTTACCTGACTGCTCCTACCTTGTCCTCTCTCGCCGCCTGCTCCTTTCCTAACTGCTCTCTGCCACCTATTCACATAAGCCTGCCTTCTCAGCTCCGCCCACCTTTTCATTTCCACACACGTATCCGGTGACTTCAGCATCTTATATAGGACATCCCTATTTCCTTCGCATCAACATATTTTGTCCTCAAACCTTATCACCATTTAACCCCACCGTTGTCTAGTGGTGGCCGGGCCGAATCCCCTTCCTTACAGCACTGCACCTAACTCACCAACCACGGATTTTAATCAAACAAATGATGGACAAAACGTAAAATCTGGAGGCGTCGGTTTCGGAAGCCGTAGCACCCATGACCTACAAGAAAGTTTGTCGGGAGCCTATTCATCCTTTGTCCCCTTCATTCATATCCTCCTCATGGGAATTACCAAAATTCACTCGTTTGAATCGTAAGGAGGATCCTCACAACATTTGCTATCTTTAGACATGCTCTATGTGGATTGCTCAGATGATGGCTTTACTACTCCGTACCTTTCCCATGTCCTTATCAGGACCCACCTTAAGAGTGGTACAGTGCGTAACCAACCGCAATCGTCTCTTTTAACTAATTAGCCCCATAGTTCTTGGATCATTTCTCCATTAACATTGCCTAAGAAAGTATCTAGCACCGACCTTATGCCATCTCACAATTTGAAGACGCATCTATCACAGATTTTGTTGGACGATGGCCTGGGCCTAATCAACCAACTACTTATGCCTTGCCTCAAGCCGAGCTTATCGAACTCTTACGTGGGCCTGCGCTAAGCCCATTTCTCCTACCCTCCAAATTCAAACTTTCGTCCGCCATTTTGTGCGGCCTTTACTATGGCGTGAAAAATGAGATTCGAGCCTGAGGCGGAAGAGAAATTGCGGTTTTCGTAATAAAAACCCCAATTTTGAACCCAAGACTCCACCACAAACCTAACACCACCAATTCTCACGCCTCGACTGCTTCGAAATCAAAAGGAGCTGTCCATGTGGTGATTGTCAAATCCCAAAGTCACCGGCGATACCCCGCCAAAAACCACCTATAAGTATAAAGCCGAGCCTATCAATTACCTCCCTTGGGAGAAACTTGGTTTATATTGGAAAATTTCTCAAATTAGGAGCTAGTACCTTAACTGTGTTAACTCACGTCCGGTTTGGGAGTCTACCTGCTCTATACCTTCTTGGTACAAAAAAAATGACTTCTGTAACTTCCACCATGTGAAGGGACACAGTCATGAAAACTACAGATGTGAAAAATATAGTGCCAAGAAAGAAATGTTTGATACAGGGGATATTAGCCCTCAATACTCCTAATGCCCTGTAATCCGAAATTTGAAAATCTCAACAAGCCATTCCCGAAAACCAATTCATCTAAAGTAAATAAACCAGATATCTTTAGCTGTAGGAGAGTGTTCATGAAATCCATGCAGTATACGAATCCCAGCCAAAAGCCTCTATCAGGAAAATTCTGAATCAAGCCTCTTCACGAAACATAGGAAACCCGAACCCCTTCACACATTTAGAAAAGACAAAATCCTTGCCGATTCCTTTACCCATGACGGAATTAAACCATCACAGAGTTCTCTTCTCCACAAGAGGAGCCTTATTACACCACCTTCTAAGACTGTGAGTAGATGTTATTAGCTTATCTCTTTCCCAACACATTCCTTTACCCACTATTGCTGTATACAAGAAGGAAAGATCGCCATTTTTTTGGCATCTTAGACAAGAAACCCTCAACGGGACATCACCGAATTCTTCATCATGACATATCCTCTAAACAGGCCCCTACCTATTTGGTCTTCATTCGCCTAAATCTTTTCGCGACCAGTTGACCCTCTTAAACGCCCCCATTGATGAAGTGCCGTTTACCCCTTGTATCAACCCACAGGGGAACGGAGAAAAAAAAAAAAATCACACACCTTTTTCCAATAAAAGTTCCTATTCCCATTGTGAGGTTTTGTCACCCTAGAAGAAGACGAGTCCTATTTTTTG
Source organism: Taxus chinensis (assembly GCA_019776745.2). NCBI lineage: Eukaryota > Viridiplantae > Streptophyta > Pinopsida > Cupressales > Taxaceae > Taxus > Taxus chinensis. The sequence goes on along the minus strand of CM034151.1, from coordinate 270,215,339 downwards.
AGAACGTTTGAGTAACCATATTCCACTCAAATGCAGATGACCGATCACAGGACACCTCTACCATATACTGAAGTGTTTACAAAAGCTAACATGATATGTCCTTATCTCACCCCCCTCATTATACCAAATACCTCGTTCCACTCATTGACCCTAACAAACCTTCCCCTAACGCTTGGACCTTCACCAATACCCAGTCTAACACTCCACCTAAAACTGTTAGATTATCAAAAAGTAAAGTCGTCCATTCCACCTACAAGGACAAATAGAGCCCTAAACCAAGTCCAAATCTATGCCTCTGTCACAATAAAACCCTCAGTCACACCTTACCTTCTATATTGGGACCTCATCCCTCCACCTATGCATCAATACCTCATACCTCCTGCGTGTCTTTAAAATGACTAAACCTTCTTTTACAACCATACAAGATACAAGGGTATTAACAGTTCACCCCACGTAATACATGCCACCTATCAACCCTAAACAAACTCCATCACCAAAGGATTGTTTGTTGTCACTCTCTTTCTCCATGGTTTTTTTTTCTGCTCAAAATCATATGACCAGATAAACAATGACTTCTGCGGCTAAGAGGTACGTTAGTTAATCAATTATCAAAACCCTTGGCAAGCACCACCAATACAAATCAACCATACCCAGTCATTACCAAAACCTACCTAGGTCAATAGCCTCATCTTCCTCTGACTTTACCCGCTCAAAGGTCTGACGCCAAAATCCTTGCCGATGTTGTGAGATGCAACCATTTCCATACCCCCAATTATACCCTTGATCCAATTCTAAACCTCGACTATAGGTTTATGATGGATCTAAAATTTGCGCTTTACCACCGCACACCAGAACATGATGTCGGGGATGCAAAGCGTGAAAGCCAACTCGTCAATCACCCTCTCTCGGATAGAAAGGTTAAGAACGACAATTGATGAAGGATAAAACTTTGGCTTCAATCCCTCTCCTATACCACCTGTCCCCTCCTCACCAAGGATTCGATCATTATGATAAACCCCACCGCTCGAAGACCAGACTTATCCTACGTCTTCCTCCTCTCGTGGTTCACGAGATCAACATGATAGGGTTGCTACTCGAGGGCAGGAAAAAACATGAGGGAAAAGCTAAAGGAAAGCACAACTACGGACATCTCTTTCTCCGTCCACCATCCAATCGCACCACCACCTAAAGTGGTTATTTGGGGCCCTGCCTACCCTGTCTCTAATTGGAGTTTTCCCACCTAACCATGATCAAACAGCCTGCATCAACCAATTCACCTGTAAAAATGACACTATATGATTCTCATTCAGACCTCTGAATCTCTAGCAAAGTCTTGTTTAAATCCTTCAGGATAGAGGGTCTTACCTAATGAAAAACCTTCCCGTATACCTCCATCTTTAACACCCAACCAACGGTGCCTCTCTCACCAAACATCGTACCCACTTCCGTCCCTGTGCCGCAAACGCTTTGTTATTTTTTCTGAAGACGAATTGTTATGACTTTGGTGTAGAAGAATCATGACCCCACTCTTTCATCTCACCGCTTACGTCCGGTACATTCAGGTGCATCGTGTTATGTATTGATGGGTGCTCTAGCCTAACATCATTTCTATTTCTTTCCAACGCCTTTCCACAAATGGTATTCCCCTCTAACCCTAGCTATATGTGTGCCAACCCCACCTGCTCTGTTCATTCAATGATGCTATTCCTTCTTCTACCTAGGCACTGTGATCTGAACATTCGTGTATGGCCCATACTTCCTGACTCTTCTAATGTCCTTGAGGGATAATTTCCAATATAACATGATGTTAGGACCGCCCTTTGATCCGGGCTATGGGATGCATTATCCCTCTCACCTTTAATAGAGGCCTAAAATTGAGTATGAGGGGAAGTCCTATACGCGTACCAGCAATCCTCCCCCCTTCAAAACTTGTAATATGTTTCATCACCCTAATGATGTGCTTTCACCAGTCAAGACACCCATGCATCCAACCCAACCATCCACTTCAGACACACCTCTACCGTCCACTCACCCACTACACCTTCAACCAATGAACCGTCATTTTTTTTGCTAATCCACTCCTTTCCCGTAGACAACATCCCACCTCAGACCCCTTAATAGATGTTTTTCATGCCTTATGCTGGGGAGTATCACCTATATAACGGTAGCTCTTCCATACCCCACAGGAGTACGTACAGTTATAATGCACATCGCTACCTTAGTAACCGTCTGGGGGGAGATAATCTCCTACGGACTCCCCTAATTTCCCCGCACCAACTAACGTATGTGGTGTCACGCAGCCGCCGTTACCCCGAACCACCTCCCCTTGGTGTGGTTCCCTTCCAATCTGATTTTCAAACCTACAATTGTCGTTTCACCCCACCTGCTTGACTCGCTGTGCTTGGAAAGGTTTTTGGTTTTGTCTTTATGACAAGCCGACGATCAATCTTCCCATGACTACACCAAAACCAAATATCGTAGGGGTCTTTGGATTTCCTGAACACTTACAATCGAAGACACGTCGTGTTAGTTGTATCCCTAGAAGTGAGACGTCACCCCTACCGAAACCTCATCACCCCATTTTTTCCATGTCACCCACAGAGTTGATAGACCCTGAATCTATCCTCCTAACTTGTTTTTTTTCATAAACCGCTATCTTCTGGGGTCCTCTCAATTATCAACGTGATAAGAGGAACTGTCTTCTCTTCCCCCTCTATATCCGACATGATCCAAAGAGGATTCCCTTCAATTAATGTTTTTGAATGCCAGGATGACGACTCCACCTCACTTACCTTGGTGCGATTACTCTTTATGATTCAACGGCGCCTATACCATCTGAAACTCAACCATGTTGAATGAGTTGACTATAAGAAATCAACATCACACAAGGATGAGCCTCAACAATTGTGAAGATCAGACCCTCTCTTAACGCATCAGAACAAGCCGCCGTTGCTACCTTTCTCTTCCTACAACCAAGATGTTCGGGGTACTTACGCTGACATGCCGGAATTGATCCTGAATTGCTATCCATAACATTACCCTAGACCTTGATGCCACCAGTTAGCAGAAGACTGAGAAAAATACACTCCACGCATTGCCCTCTTGGTCACCACAGATGCGCAGAACGCCGCCTTTCTGTTTACCTCTAAAAAAAAAGAACTAAAAAGAGAAAAAGAAGCGTTACCTTATTGACTATCCTCAATAGATCTCTAACAGCGTCACCTGTACTAAAGCAACAGGGGGACGTTGGATATTTACGGATTTTTTGGGACCTTAACCTGCTTGCCCAAAGGATAATTCCCTCGCCAAAGTATTGATCAAATTTTGTCTCACTTCGGGCCTGCAGCTTTCGCTATGGAGGATTCTCGGGATACAAATCAAATTTGGTACCCGGCCGATCTAACATAAAAATCTGCCTTCATAACTCGCGTTGGTGAACCTTCTGCTTATCGGTTTCATGCCATTTGGCCTGTAAAATGCTGGGGTGACCTACCATGGGCGAGGACTTACATCTTTCGAAAATATTATGCCCACGTAGCCTTGAGTATGTATGTTTGATGATCGTCTTTTGGAAAAGAATCTAACATCACAATAAACATCTTCATATGTTGTAACCATTATTTCGATCCGCCCTGTTACAAATTGTGTTCGTCTTCAACCAAAGATAATGTGTCTTGGTGTCCCTTATCGGGAAACTTCTTATTTGTATCATCTCTTTAATGTGCATTGAGGTCGCTCCACTAAGTTCAAAGCTGATCCTAGATAAGGCCCCACCTACTAACCTCAAACCACTTGCGTAGTTTGCAAGGTAAACTCCAATCTATCCGTGCGTTTCATCTCCACAAAGCTCAGTCAATGTCAAATACTCGTTCCTATCACCTCCTTAAAAGCAGTGGTCTTGTCATGGAGTGAAATTGCACCTAACCCATTGCAGGCTCTCAAGCCTATCTCTTGCAGCCCCTGTGTCTTGATCCCAAACCTCAGGACGATGTCCCTTGTCTACCTTTACCTTTCTGCCACTGATCATGCTGTTATCGAGCCAGTGCTCGCCCATTGTTTGACTCCGAGCAGCGGAACAATTTTTATTACTACGTTGTACTCCTCAGGGATTACGAGACTAGTTATACCATGTAGAAAATTGTGGCCCCTATCCTTATCATCTCGTAGCCACCAAACTCCGACACTACCTCCTAAAGCACAAACGTTTGTCATCACATCCCTTACCCATTCATTAGATGTAGCCAAACCACGTCTAAACCAATGCATCGCCGATTCCTTATGGCTCCTTGCCGACCTCGACCTTGATTTGTACACCAGAAATCATTAAAAGACAAACTACATTGGCGACCAACTTGCGGAAGCCCCTTTACTTGGGGAACAATTTACCAATTTCATTTCCCCGCACAAACTCATCACCACTCTTTCACTCAGGTGAAGAGTTTCTACCTAAACTGACTCCTCTTCTTCGATTGAGTCCAAATGCCAGCGCGTGGTCGCGAGGGAGACAACATTTTTCGCATTCCTCTTGAGTGCGTGAGCTTAGCTCCGTTTCCTCCGGCTCGTGTCTTTCCCACTGCATCTATTATAATACATGGGGGGGAATACTATGGCCCTTGTTTTTGGGTCTCCAGGTTGCGTACACACTTAGGTGTCAAATCTATCACTATTTTCTCAGTGACTATCAATTGGTGTCATCATGTATGGGCCATCTAAGCGCCAATGTAAAAATGGCGGAATGCCTTTCAAGAATTACAAACATTACTTTGCGATCACTTTGACCTCATTTTATGCTCATTATTCTATCTAAACCATTCCCCTCTCCACTAAAAACTTGGCGGATACTATTGCTGTTCTTAAATCCTCAACATGCCTACCTCACCACTAACTCTGACATATTCATCTTGGTCCAACAACTCTTTGCCCCATCTTCCTCCACCCTTATGTTTGTAATGATAATAATGTGTCTGCTAATAGCAAGGATACCTGGTATCACCAATTCATGACTACCGTACAACCTCTATCTCCACCTGCCTACTAGTATGGTTAAACGTGCTTTTCTTGAAAAGTGTTTCTCGTTATGTGGTCATGGGGTGAATCCTCTATAACGTGTGCTTTGATGGCATCCTCCTTCCGATGTCTAACCGTGCGAGGTCACCTATACTCATCCAACAAGTCCACGACAGTATTTGTGGTGGACATTTTAGTGGCCTTGCCGTGGCCAAACAGATCCTTCACCTAGCTATTATTGGCCTACTCTTAATAAACTGCTACAATATGTTAAGCGTTGTGGTGATGTGTCAACAACATGCCAAACCGTCAACATACCTCCTAGCCATCCGCACAGTCCCGCACGAGATCTTGGACTTTTTCACAATGGGGTTTTAGACCTTATTGGTGAGATTCACCCCCCCCCCATCTTCGCAACATCACCATTGGATAATCACACAACTGATATTACACTAAATGGGTGGAAGCCATTTCCACTCATTTCAACCCAAAAAGAAAAAATCGTCGAATTCATTTAACCCTCAATTATCTGTCCCTTTTGGCGTTCCTCATCGCCTGAGAAAAAGAAGGGAACAGCTGTCAAAAAATAGTTGTTACAAGACCTTTGTGACAACTTTGTATCAAACATGCTTCTCAGCACCTTACTATCCACAGAAATGGTCAAGTTAATCTTTTAATAAACCCTAACCAAATCCGCATGAAAGTTTATTAACTATTCTGGCAGCAATTGCCTGAATCACATCCCCTTTGCCCTTGTTGGGATTATCCGGACGCAGTTGGCACCCCACTAAATGCCCACCCCATTCTCTTTTGTATATGGTACTGAGGCTCTTTCCTCGCGAATACAAATCCCGCCCCTAAGAATATCTCTTCGGGCTAAGTCTCACCAATGTTATTTCCGCCAAGAGCGGTTAGCCCAAGTGGAGCTTCTTGACGAGCGTCGTCTTACAGCTCTTAACCATCTTCAAATCTATCAAAAATGCATCAAGCTGCTTATTATATGTG
>CM034151.1:270192221-270203221 GCA_019776745.2 Taxus chinensis | reverse complement strand
CTCTCTCTCTCTGCATCCCACTCCCCCCATACCGGCCTTTCTCATTCTTCTCCCCTTTCTTCCAGCTACCCCCCCAGTAAGGTGCACCAAATTGCCGTGGCCCCAAAGAGCTACCTTTGGATGCTTGAGATAAATTCTTAATTCCTACCTATTCAAATATGATCTCAAAATTACATAGTGCTATTTCACAAGCCATAGGATGATCCTATAAAACTGACCAATAATTGTTTACTTACTAGTTATGATGAGAAAACCTCCCCTGTCTAGGGTTGAGAAAGAAATTAGTATAAATTTATGTTTCATTAAAATAATTCCAAAACAATTTTTGTTGAGGAGGGAATGATTGAAAACTTTGGGTTAGAGGATGTGGTTAAAATTTAAAGAGTATTAGTATTCTAATTTAATTAAGGGGAGTCAAAAGTGCATAAAAATATAGTCATAATGTGTGGAGATACCCATAGTTTTCAAGGTATAGATCATAGAAAACACTAGTCCTAACTGTGCCATATGAACGATTTTGGGTTTAAAAATTCTGATTAATTCATCTAAGTGGTATCTAAGAAATTATATTTCAATTTTTTTGATCCTTAACTCCCTTCCATAACTCATGGAATCCTTGAAACCCTTCCTCTTACAGATAGATTACGTAAAATAGAGGGTAAGTAAGCCCGACGCTTCGAGACAGAGAGAGAATGCTAATTTGGATGGTTTTCTGAAGCGAAGATACCTTGGAAACTTTGTAGCCGGAAGTTAAAAAACTAAATGCAGGAAGGTACTTAGAAAGGAATTTATTTTGTTTTATTTTAGTCTCTTCTATCAAAAGTATATACCCAAAAAGGACATTAGACAATGACTACAAGGTAGGTTAGCGTGAGAGAGAGAGGAGAGAGAGACGATTAGATGAGACACTATCTGGAGCGACAGAGAGAGACGAGAGAGAGCGAGGAGAGAGTGAGAAGAGGATGGAGGGAGAGAGAGAGAGAGAGAGTGGAGGAAGAAAAGGAGAGGCATTAGTAGCTTGGAAAATAATTTATCACACACCAAGTGTAGGCAAAATGGGATTAGAATTGTATTCAACTTGTTAAGGGTGCTTTGTAGATGTTTACCAACCATGAAAGCTAGCATTTGTAGAAGCATTGAGAATGCCAATTTTGAGAAAAAGGTAAGATGAGTTGAAGCTAGTGTTTGGTTTATCTCTTTTTATGGGAGCGGCTATCAACATGAATATGGTCTCATATAATGTTGCACAAATTATTGTATGAGTCATTAAGGCTATTAAACCTCACATTTTCTTATTTTTGGACTAGCTTAAACTCAATAACGTGCGTCTAATTTCTTAGGTAAGGGACAATTTCGACCACTTTGTTTGTACTTGCAGGCTTTCTATTAGGAAAGTGGGAATAGGCTCTACATCTGAATCATGAAAAATAACTTATTCAAGAAAAAGATATTTAGATTGCTACGAAAATTAATGATGTGCGGCAGGCCACAACGAATTATTGGACCTACAGTCCCAAAAGGTGCACACACGTAGGCAGAAATAAAGAGATAAAGCAGAAGGGTGTTGCACAAGGATAAGGACATGGAAAAAGAGGCTTCTTAAGAACGCGATTTAGGAGATACCAAGTGGGGTGTGGGTAGACAGTAATGGGAGATATAAGATCGAGGCTTCTTATACCATATTCAATGTTCTAAAGGCAGTGCGAGAAAAAATGTGACCACTAGGCATGTCGAGTGGTTGGATCAGAGACCATAACTTCCCATCCTACGTCCCCAAGGTGCCATCCTGGAGACTTGATGATCAAGAAAAGCATCTTCCATGCTACGAATATTTTTTTCTAGGAAGACATCATTACAAAAATTGGAGAGCTCTAGCACAAGAAGTCATTCACGTATTTGGAGTGACCACCTTTGACACTTGGCCTAGCGATTGTTCAACGAGAGAGAGAAGGCCATGGCGAGGGACTGAACCCCTATAGATAGAGATGCTCTTTAGAGTCAAGAAAGGGAAGAGAAAGCTGAAGACAGGAAGGGTGTGGCGCAGACAGGGGAGGGAATGCATCAAGAGTCTGATATTGTAGCCATGCTAGGGCTTTAGAGCACTTAGTGTTAGGGTTTTTAAAGGATTTAATAAACATTTGCATAGCATAGAGTCGGTAAGAGAATGAATTGGAGGGCCATATCTAGAATAACCATTCCAGAGAATATTTTGTAGGACGGAGTCCTAGTAGGTTTTTTTATGTATGGTCTGTGATTACCTCTTTGATTATATTGTGGTCACAGATCACTCTTACTTGAATATTATAATGGGTTATTTTTGGATATCATGCTTAACGGTGTAAACCCTCTTGTTAAAGGCTATCATATTCAAATTGTTTGCAGTGCTTAGTACTCTATCTATAATGCCATTTAGACAATGGGATATGTTAGATGGTTTCCTTTTTTCCTTGTCTAAACTAAGTAACTGTTATTTTCATTTTGCTATCATGCCTCAATCAAAAGCAAGGGCCCAATGCTCCCCATAGAGGAGGGGATTAGGGCCCGCATGTTCCTCTGGTGAGCAACTCCCACCTACTGGATGATATGTCGGCGTGCCTGGGATTAAAAGTTTACTACTGGTAATTAAAAATGACTACATCCTTGGTCCATTACCGAACCTATTTTTGAAGTTATTGTGAGAATGATGCATGATGAACAGGCACTTGACCTTGGACAGTGTTAAACATGGTTTAAAAGCACTGGAGGATTAATTTCTTAGAGATTTGTATTAGACCTGAGTTTGATGCATGTACAGGATAGAGAAGACATCTATCAATCATGGAAAAACCTGTATGAGACGCATCTGTAGTTCTTTCATTCTATTTAATTTTTTGTATAAATTGATTTCGGTGTAATGCCTCTAGGTTAAACGGTACACGATCTTGTGTATGGACCCCATAATGATATCAGAGGCCTGGCAGGATGTGGTCGAACTTGGCACTTTTGGTGGATATTTTTTCAAACAAAATATGAGGTTCCAACCACAATCTATGAGATTAATCCCTCTCAAGACAGGTGAGGCTGCCTGTTGCTACTAATCCAAAAACAACAAACCAATATAGCAGTATTCACACTAATCTAACCATTGGTGGGGGTTGGGATAGATCCCGAAATCTGCATTCACACGATTCAAAAAAGGAAAATTAAAATTTTCTTTCGTAAATGAACGGGGTTTTAAAACTATTACAATGAAGAAGCACAATGAAAGGAATGATAGAACCTATTTTCTTTCGAGTAAACTCAAGAGCACGAAATAATATACGAGTCTTATATCCTAAATATAATGTCTGAGATGATCGGCCACACCTAATACTATGCAAAGCAATAGCTTAAGATCATGAACATAAGAACATGTCTTAGTAGATATATCCCCAACACAATTTTGTAAAATACTATCAAATCCGTAATTCTTGTGAAAATGATCGAAGGAAAACCACAAAAGTTTTTTCTTCTTTCCATAGCTCTGAGATTACAAAATCTCGGACTCCTTTGGAATGCATAAGCTCCCTTATTCTACTAAAAGGCAACTCTCGGAAACTCTGATAAATCCTAGAAATATTGTAATCTTTAAAATAGAGTTCATGTTGCTTGATTTCTCACACAGCGACCAGTCAAAGTTGCTTCCTATGATGTGATGAAAACAGCAATGCAAAAAGACATGTCAATTTCAAATTGAAATGACATGAAACATTGGGACTTAGTCCGAATCGTCAATCCTTGGCTCCTTCATCTTTTTTCTTCTATCCTCCAGTTGAGACGTTTGTTCTGAATTCTTTTCTTGAACTTTCCCAATTATCCTTGCTCTCTTTCTCATCAGCACTAGTGAATGATCCATTCCAAATTTCGCAAGGTTCATGAGTTATCTCGCTTGCATTGCTAGGAAGCTTTTTCATCCTTTGTGAATTCTTAGGCCTCAAAGAATGTTCAAAACCCCTTACCAAAGCCGATTTCAATGATCTCAAGACCAAATCAATCACTGGTTCATTTGAACAGACTCTTGAACTTGTTTGAAGCAGAGCACCGCTGATAAGATCCTGATCCCACGACACCTTTGACAAATTCTCCATCAATTCTTCTTCTAATATCCTTTTCCATCAATCAATTTATCCTCGATTCTCTCAAACTTGTTTGCATCTTCATTGAGAATCTTTACTCTGAACTGATGGCCTTGGTAAAGCGAAAATTCTTATCCGTATGCGGGAAGACCACCTTCTGCTACTAAATGATGTGCTGGTAGTTGCTTTTAACACATGGAAAGCTTCAAAAGTCAAATCAAGATGCCAATTTTCTTGAGAGAATTCATCAGCCATCTCTTCCTCTTCCCGTCCTTCTAATGTCCCCTAAAGACTGATGAACTTTCACAACATCTTGACTTAACTACTTCCTTCCCCGTTGGAGCCACCTTGGATCATTCCATCAACCACCCTTTCCTTTTTTTAGCATCTTTTCAAAAATTGTCGCACCCGATGAGAAATCGAATCTGACAGAACAGAATAAGGTGGTATGGATTCAGAGGGTTTTGAGAGTTTAGCAAAACCTCTGTCAACGTGCTCCACTTTTCCTCTTAAGTTCAATCTCTGCTGTGTCTTTTGTTTCTTTTTAGCTTTGACACAGCCGAACGTTTGTGGCATCTCCGTGCATCTTGTTACGTACGCCCATTCTTACTACGCACTTTCCCTAGAGCCACCCTAGTGTATCTGTATCAGAGGCTGTTATATCCTCTCCTCCTTATTTTTGTCAGTCGAGGGAGTGGCAATCTCTGGCGAACTTATCTCCTGAACGCTCGCACCAAACCCTTGAAACTTGTTTTGGGCTTCTTTTCCTTATTTAGCATAGGAGCCATTGATTGAGCTGAAATCAAAGTCTGGAGGTGGCACAATCACTTCCTCTTCCTCGGATTTTGCTCGAGTAGTCTCCATTGCGGCGTAGAGATAATGGTTCCTTTTCCATGGTTGTAAAATTTTGTAATCATACTCTTAAGGGAGAAGATCACTATTGGAGAGGAATATTTTACCAAGTGGTAGTAGATCCATAAAACGAGCACCGAGGGGGGTGTTGGTGAGCACCGGGTCTGGGTACCAAGCAGAGAGGGGTGAAAAGTCCAGAGAAATACTGGCCATTACTGAAGAATTTGTATGAGATAAGGAGGTAGGAGTGGATGTGCGTCAAAAATGAAGAGTCACAAATCCAACTCCAAACCTTGGATGCAAGAGATAAGGTCTCTTCAGTTGAGATCACAAATGGTGAAACCAGATCTGACTCCTTTCTCCTTCCAAGTATATTTCTCTATTTCTGTGGTGTTGGTGATTCTGGCACATTCACCGTTTCTACTGAGAACATTGAAATATTTTCTCTTTCTTCCTCTTTTTGACCATCGTGACCTTTATTAGGCCCCTAGAATGACTTTCTGTCCTTTTTTCCTTTTTGGAGGCCCCGCCTCTGAGAGCATCACTTTGAAAAACGTATCAATCTTTAAAATTCATTCCCCACAGGAGAGCCATGCTTTGTGCAACAGATTAGTAGCCGACCTATTGAATGGATGCTGTTTCACTGACTGACCAATCAAGAGGTGTAAAACAGTTGATTCTTTTCATTTATCCCCCATCATAGGAAAATATCCAAAACACTTTCATTGTCGCTCGTACCTTCTGGTAAATCAGAAAGCTCCCAGTTTTTTAATCTCAGCAAATTGTCTATCCTCTATTAGCCTTCGCGAACAGCAAACCCCTTTACACAATCAATCCAAATATCTTCTATGTTTGCCTTTGCTAGATGTTGGGTTTTTCCCATATGCCTTAGCAGTCCTCCGGGATGTCAAAACCGTCCTTGAGCTTTCATATGCTTCTTCACCACTTGTCCTCAGTATGGTGGACAACATTTTGGCCTTCACTACTTTGAGGCAAGTGTGATCTCCCAATCTAAATTGGGAAGGGATACCACATGCCTCTATGGTTACTTTGTTTGTAATATATGGGAAATCCAATAGCCCTAATCGCATTCATCAATATCAGTTTATCCCCTGGATATCGGGCAGTGAAAAGGATCTCCGATACAGGACCACCCCGAAGATATTACCTTCTTAATGAAGAAGATACATCCCCATTTGGAAACGTTCGGCCCCAAGCCTCATCTGAGACTCTTGTCTTCCTCAATTCAGGGTAGCCTGCAGATTTTTTCATAGAAGAAGTCATCATTCAACCTTCTGAATTGGTCTTGGTCCCCTTCTTTGTCAATGAGGAAGTATTATACATCCTGGTTCAACACCGTTCTGCTTCCCTTGGTATCCAACCCTGGATACTTCCCTCATTCGCCGGCTGCTAGCGTATGTGACTAGAAGACATATAAAATTTCCCCTTGACAAGAACAGGTGTCATTTGGGAATCAACTGTCGATCAGTGGCCTGATGAGATGGCCGCCCAGTCAAGATGAGATCTGCGATCCTCCTCTTGCTAGTCAATTGCTTGCTTTAGAAAGAGTGATGGTAGAGTGTAGAGCTCAGGACACCTTCTTTGGCGTGCTTGACCCACTTCAATTAAGGAGAATACCGGAGTGCTCGCATTGTAAGAAGTAGCCCTTGGTTTCCTGAGAACGTGCTCCTTATGAGCTCCTCGGCTCCGTATTGCGTGGTTGGTTCTGCGCATCGCTTACGTATGGGGGACGAGGGTCGCGGAAAGGAACCCGACTCAATCAAGTAATGCCGACATGTGAGGCTCATTAGTAAGGATTGACCTTCGATCATCGTATCAGAGATGGCAGCTGTACGTGCGAGCGAGGACAGAATGCCGCGAGGCGAGGAGCAAGTCTTCCTCAGGGTGTGCATGAGACTACAGGCTTGTGCGAGCGGTGGAGATAGGGAGGCGGCCAGGTCGGCGGACCTCGGCACCACAATTGTGAAGGGGCCTTGGACTCTCTGCTACTATAGCTCCCAGCTCAGCTACAAGAAGCCTGCTGTCCGTCTGGGCAGTGATATCGTAAGATTGCAGCCAAAGAAGTGTGAACTCTGAGGAGGCGATGCGGATGGTAATCTTGAATAGAAAGAAAGAGCAGTCTAGTGAAAGGAACGGAAGCACACGACTAGATGCAATGACATGCCTGAGGACAGCCAAACGGATAGGAACTAGTCGGGGAGCGTGGCCCTTGATTATGACGCCGACCGACGATCCGGAGAGTCCGAGATACACGGCTCGCTCTATAACTCTTGGAAAGTGGAAGGAGGGCGCAAAGGATCCCCCCCGCCTCCAATTGATCACTACTGCACTTGCCTGACGTTTGACAGAACGAAGAACACGAGTCATAACTGGAGCACAGGCCAGATGAAGTCTGGACACTGAGCAACATGACCTGATGGGAAGCCCGCTGCGAGAGCAAACCCTATCAGCTATAGATTTCATTCATCCATGGAGTTGGGGAGGAACTCCTTACCGCTACTCCAGAAATCTTCAATTCTATATTCCCTAGAGCGCTGTTCCCGGATGTCGGAGTTTTGCAATCAATATATGAATGTAACTCCACATGTTTTTAAACTTGTATTTCATTCTTCCTGGCTTCTTCTGTCCTTTTTTGAGTGGACTGCAGGTCTAGACATGAAGGATGTCCGAAGGGAGGAAGTTCTGGAGATCAGGGGATGTCGAGCACATGAAAAAACCCGATCTACTATATATTCGGAAGAACGAGAGTCCGATACTACTGGTAGGAATCTAGAACCCCGATCTGTCTAAGAGTGTTTGGAACTCGGAAGTCTTGGCACTACTGATGATGTCCGGAAAACTTTGGAAAGCCCGACACTTGTGTTGATGGTGAAACAACGAAGAAGCCCGAAACTTCAAACCTTCACTACGCGTCTTCAGCCGGCGCACGCACCGGCTGACTCGACGCCTCGGTCCTCCGCACTGCCCCAACAGCCTTCAAAACCGGAAAGGGAAAATAGGGTTTTTTTTGTTGAATTTCAACTGCAATCTTCCTTTTAACCATCCTGTACCTAGGCATAGAAATAAAATTTTGAGGAAAACCCCAATGGAAATTTTGAAGAGATAGACCCTAAAACTAACCCTTTTAGGAATACGACTCCAGAAAGAAGAAGATAAAATCCCTCAAAAAACCAGTTAGCAAAATGGAGAAGAATTCATGCACAATCAATCCATTATAAAAAATAGGAACACAGAATGGAGAGAGAAATACCTTTAACCACGAAAGGTAAAATCGAAAACAGGCAATTCATCGGCACAAGCGAGCTTTCGGGTTTCGAGATTAGGAAGATCATTAACAAAATCCACGATTAAAACATCTGATTAAAAATGACGTGGAATCCATGTATTTATAAAGAAATTTTGGTAATTAGTACACTTCAGCTCGCACTTGCCACTCACGACAACTCGGCATTCATGCAGATGATGTCCAGTGCATTTTGGAGGTCCTAAACACCTGACACAAGGAAGCTTAGAGCAATTCAGGGATGTTCGGGAAACATAAGACCTAGAGCATGATATTTTTAGATCTTCAATAGCTCCGAAAAACGCCGATACACAGGTACTAAATCGGTACTTCGGGTCTCGGGGATAGTGACACAAACAATTTTATGAATAAGGCATTTTCCAAGGTCCGGAGGTTCTGAAAACCCAAATTGACTCTACGGAACTGGTTTTGGGGGTATCGAAAAGTAGTGACACAACATCATGTTTTGAATATGTCATGTTCTGATGCGCCAGAGATCCGAAAACCTAATGGGCTTTTAAGACGGCAATAATTGCAAATTAACTTCAAAATTTCGTAGGGGTTCTAATCGTTTTTCGTGAACATCACAAATGGGAGATAACCGCTGGTGCTTCCCAGCTGGGGGACTTTCTTTGTAATACCAAGGGAAGAGAACTCAAGGAATCTCTGGTCTTTAATTCCTTGGCTAAGACGGAGAGAAAGTACAAGAAAAAAACCGGAAACAAAACAAAACAATGAAAGAAAGAAAACCAAAAGGAAACACCCAACAAAAAATTAAAATATGTACACTGCAAGATAGCTCTTGTCATAATGTGGTGGAATAGCTTTCGAATGTTGTCCACTGAAAGGAACGGATTAGTCTCCATCCCGATATATAGCAGGAAACGATTTTCGTCCATTCAGCTCATGGATTTTGAAAGGTCCTTTCCACAAGAATCAAACTTCTCGTGCATTCCTTTTTGTTCTCTCCTCTTATCCCAAAGCAACACCAAATCTCCAATCTTGAAGTTATCTGCTTTGATTTTTGTTTAAAAGTTTCTCACTCTACTCTTATGATCTGTGATGTGATCAACCACCTTGCTTCGTTCTTCTTCTATCCTGGCTAGTACATGACCCTCTTCTCAATGGAATTTCGAAAGGCCGTATCTTCAACTCTTTTGTCTAACTTAAGGCGGTGCATACCTCCACTGAGACAGGTATCTCATCTCAGCATCAATCGCGTATAGCACATAGAAATTGAGACATCCCTATGGCTCACTTTGGAGTGATTCAATATTTCAGCCCACAAGCTGCTATCATACATGCTTTTGCCATGTCCTCTGGTTTCATCCACGTAGTTTTCTTAATTATGGTAACCACCGGCTGTCATTTTTGCTGGGGATTCTATGCTTGCCCATATGCCGGCAGGTCTTAGGGCGGCGTCGCTACATAGAGTCGTTCGCGCGCCCTTGAATCAGACCTCTCTATCGGATGACATTCGATATAGAAAACGCTCACGGTCCTGCAAGCACCTAGAAGCAGCGGCGCCCTGTGGATCTCGCGGAATTCCGGACGTATCAAACACTCTATGCAAGGGAAAACAGACCGCGGATCACGACTTCTGATCCTTCTTAACCAGACTTGTTCATTGCGAGAAATTTTCAGTAGTGCGCTATCAAGCTACATCTTATGAGTAACACCGTAATCCTGACAATTATATTTTCCTTAAGGACTTGCAAACAGCTTCAGAAGTTTCTTGCTTGATTGGTGCGTCTTCACCACTGGAAAATAGTCTGTAGCAGTCAGCACGTAATTATGTCATAGCACTGGAGGTAGGATTCAATGTCCAATGAAATCAATCCCCATTGGCCAAATGTTCTTCAATCACTACGGCTTCAGAGAAGAGCTGCTAGCTGGGGCGACCACGAAATGTTGGAACAAGCTTCACCTTGACACCCATGTCTGCTGAATCCTGAAGAGATAGGCCAATCGTTTTTTTTTAACCTAGCCGTAGGAGCTTATACGCTGTACAGAGGATGAAATGTCCTCCACGGCTAGACTATGGAAGGACTCTAATAATTCTTCCTGTTGTGATTTATCAACACAACTCAGGACAAACACCATCAATACCTTTCTTGTATATTCCATTATTCATAGAAAGGTAATTTTGCAGATCTCCAGCTTGAACTGTCATCTTCTCCTTTTGGTTTAATTAAATGTAGAGGAACATTCACCAGAGTTAGAAAAAAGTCAATGTCCGGGGTAAACTATTTCATCTATCTACTTACAAAAGGCACCATGGGCGCTCTGAAGAAGTGTCTTGGTCTTTTCAACACTCTGCTTCGGCATGATTTTTCAGCAATTAATTATCACAACAAGCCCCTTCCTCATACTAACTTGGTAGGCCTGATGTCCAAACAATAACTCCTGAACCTTAGGCTAGCTACCCAAGTACCCCGTTTTTCTGCGCGGCGCGCCAGGAGCTCATCGTTGACTTCCCAGCTCTTGTTGATGTCAGTAATGATTTAAAACAGCAGTAACAGGAACGAGAACGAGAATATTAGAATTCAGCACATAGTACCTGAAATGGTTTACTGCTTGTAAAACCAACTCGTCAGCCGATTCCTTTTCATCTGTGACATCTTCCATTCATGATCCTTCAATGGCAGCCTCATAAATGCCTATGGGAGCTTCAATTCTTCCTGTTTTGCCGCCTGCAGGTCAGGAATGGGACACTGTGTGAGTCATAGGCGTAACTTTACATGATGGAC
>CM034151.1:270118962-270133079 GCA_019776745.2 Taxus chinensis | reverse complement strand
CTTCTTTTTCCTTTATGCTTGTTGTAGTTGCTTTCTTTCTTCGTGTCATCATAACATCCATATTCTTCTGTGTCCCCCAAGTAATTTCAAACCCTAGCTCAAAACTGTGTGCCCTACTCCTTCTCATGCTTCTTCTCTTTCTTTTCTGCTCCTAAAACCTTTCAACCAATGGAACGCAATCCTTTGTCTGCACGTAAATCCACTCTCCACCCTTTGTTTCCACAACTCTCCACACCTCACTAACGATTTTCTCTGGCTTGGTTGCACGTAGCTCGCTAGAATCCTTGTGATTGCAAAGGTAGAAAGGAACCCGCATCACGTCCTTAGTATAACTTGTCAAAACATTGATGCATTTTTACTACTATTACTTTAAACTCCTTCCCTACCATTATCCTCTCATTAATGACCATTTTCCACAAATTTCAAAAATTTCAGCACGATATAATTTTGCGCCCCTACTATAACCTTCTAACACCCTTCCTACACTTTGCTACAGCATTCATCTTCCATGCACCAATTACCTCACTCTTGCCCCTCTTTTATAGTTCTCACGATTACGTTTTCTTACCTCACATTATATTTTCCCTTCAGTTCATTTCATCTAATGGTCTTATTTAGAGCAATCTCCTTTCTAACATATTTTTTTCCTACTCGAATAGCACTTGTAATAGATTCTTCTCATGTGTACCCTTTGAATAAAAAATAATACCACCCCACACCATGGTATGTCAGTCTCTGCAATAAAAATAATCAGATTGTAATTACATCCAGCGCGTAAATGCGGCTTATACACAAAACACACAACTAAATTGACAAAGCATAATGACGAGAAAGGAATACATTAAAGGATATAGAAAGGGAAACCTATACTAAATGGCAACACACCTTATTACAAGCACCAAGAATATTTATTTATATAGTGGCTTCACCTACTTCCGTTAAAGTACTGGTAACAGATTACATCAAGCACCTCTAACTAACAAACCCTATTCAAGTATATGACTAATAACATACGGGTCCCAACAACTACACTTAAGCTGCTCGATGGTGTTAGAACTTAGAATCATAAGTAGTACATATTCCAACCTCAAGCTTCGTTTCCCCTGATGTGTCCCATCGTTCATGTCCTTTATGTCCTCCCTGGCCTTTTTTTTGCTTCTGAATCCACGTGTTTATGGCATGCCTCTCATCTAACTGTATTACCCTTCAATTCTGCTTCTAATGCTTGCTCATCAGTCTGGCCTCTAGCGCATGCAATACACAAAGAAGGTTAACAATGAATTCCCATAGGATAACTGATTCTGCCCAAACACCAACTGAAAGGGTGTTGCTTTATTCCCCCTGTAGGTTGTTCTATGCGCCAAAAGTACAACAGAAAGTTTAATCATCCCAATTTTTCCTTCCAACATCACAATTTTGTCAAGGTCTAGCTCATATCTTGTTGAAGACCTCAACAGTAACCATTTTCCTGAGGATATAGGGTTTGGTCTTATGGTGTACAACCATAATTCATCTAGTAATATCCTGATTATCTCATTCAAAAATTGTGTTCCCCTATCACTTGTCATTGCTTCAAAGTACATCCAACCTAGTCAGAATTTTTTACATAAAAACTTGGCTCTTGTAGTTGTACAAATCCTTTGTAGGTTTTTTGCTTCTACCCACCTTGTAATATATCTATGGCAAGTGTGATATAGTGCAATCCAGTTCTAACACACAACACGGCTGGGGCCAATAGGACCCCACACAAAATTTGTAGCTCATTCCAAAATTTTCTACAACTATCAAATAGGCCACAAAGACATTTCATCTCTTTTCCGCAGTTTCCAAGGTGCTGAAGTGATCACACACCCACAACACCTTATAATACTCTTTATAGTCCTTATACAGGTCTCCCACCATAATCTGATTAGTAGATCTTACGCGTGGTGGTGTCACCTGCATAGTGCCCCCTACAATACCACAACATGAGCCTATTCCATGATATTGTGTGCTCATGCTCTAGTACACACAATCGGTGCAATACTTCCATCTCATCTCGACCTCATTTTTTATAAATTCCTCTAATCAACATAAAATGGTGTTACGCGAATTGCAAGTTGTTTCTTCTCCAATTCTTTCCATTCCGTCTGGTGGTCATACTGTGCAATAAAAAAAGAAACAATATCTTCCATTCCTCAGCACTTGTGTACCTATAATGTGCATCTGGCATTGTTATCTCAATCGTCTACGAGTCCTCCCCTGATTGAAATCCTTTATAAGTGTATGGTGGCCTAATTTATTTTAAACCTGTTTTACCATAACAGTGAAATAAATATTCTAAAATATAGCACCCATCGACATATGCACACCTGTAAAACGGATTTTTTACAAGAATTTTGTATCCCTGCATGTGATCAGTATAGAATACAAAAAGGTGGTTTTGCTAGTCAAGTACTATCTGAGTTTAATGTAGGCAACGTATATCATCAACAATGCCTCATGCTCTGTAGTTTTTAATTCCTCATCTGGCAGGAGTAAAACTTTCTACTAGCAAAACCAAATAGTATGATCTATAATACCTTCTCCTGTTGAGCTAACACCTGCGTGCCAATGGTTATGTTAGGGCGTCGCACGATGTACATGAATGGCTGGTTCCATGAAGTGAAACGTAGAATATGGCCATTGTTGTAAGTCTCTCCTTCATTCCTCAAATTTGTTGCGTTGTTGTAGTTCTCCTATAAAACATCCCTTTTGCATTTAGTACTCTTCTAGGGGTGAGAAATCTCACATATCTTGTTGATAAACTTTCTATAAAACCTTGTTGCCCAATAATCTACACCCTTACTTTGACTGGTAGGCTCTTTCATGGGCCTACAATAACTACAACCTTAGCTGAGGCTATAACAAACCTTCCTTGTCAGATGATTGCCCCAACCAAATTCCAAAAGGTATAGAAAATATTGCACTTCTGGATGTTTAAAAGAGATGCTTAATTGTCTACCATATTGTTAAACATTATGCAATTGTCACAATGATCCTTACAAGTCCATACAACCATCCATCATCCCACTTAAACCTCATAAGTTATGAAAAATATTGGAATCTTGAATAACTATGTCCCTGAAAATACAAGCAAGCGCATTTTTCAAACCAAAGGGCATCTCCAGTAATATCAAAAATTCCCCCATTCAATGGTGAACTTTATCCTTCTCTTGATCCTCCTCCTTAGTAATTATAACTTGATGATACCTAGAAGAATCCATCTGTAACAGACTAAACTTCACACCCCCTGCAATGGCCTTCAAATTTTTGCCTATTTGAAGGGTGTGTAAAAGGATCAATCACACGTGCAACATTTAGTTTCCTATAATCCAAACAAATCCACTCCAACATCTTCTTTATGTTGAATACCATGGGGCTCACCCATTCTTGATTACCAAGGGGTTTAATGATGCCAATTTTCAACATTTTGTCAATTTCTTTCTTAACTTTGAGTGTAGGTTAGAGTGGGTTCATTCTTGTAAGGTCTCTTCCTAACCAGGTGACTCCTTCTGTATCTTAATCTTCATCTCTCCTAATGCTTGTGCACTCTTTAACTAATTGTAGTCCCCTATGAAATAACTCCCTGAAAATCCGTAGTAACTCAATTATCTTGGCCACTTCAGCACGTCAGAATTGCCCAATATCCCCATTGTTTGCCTCCGTGCTCGCATCTTTGCCATGTTCACTTTCTTGTTGCTTCAGACGTTTAGGATGGCACGTGCATTTTTATTTGTCACCTACACTTTCACATACCTTTTAAAAATGAATCGATGTCTAATATTCTACTTCCTTCAGCATCCCACTATGTAGACCATCCCCCCCCCCTTTTTTTCCTTTTTTCCCCCTTCCTCAAAGCAAGAACTCTTAGTTGTATGGAACATGTATCTTTCTACGTCATCAAAACAATTTCTGACTCTATTTCACCAACTCAACTCTGAATGATTTCTTCAGCTTTGCACTCTCTCCCATGTTAAGAACTTTATAATGCCTTATGCCTCTTCCGCCAGAGGTTTAGTAGAGAAGTACTCTCAAATTCTGGGTCATTCCTACAATAAGTCTTTCCCAATTTCCAGTATCCCTATGCAGCTTTGCACAAACATACCTACGCGTTCATGCCCTTATAAATTGGAATCAATTTTGTGCACCCAAAAGTTTGAAGGTGGTAAAGCTTCCCGCCCCTCTGTCCAGAGTCTCTCACACTACTGAATGTGGTGTTGAACAAGTTGATTACCATAATACATGCAGATTGTAGTGGGTGCATTACTCCTAAATAACTGAGTGGTTAGATAAATTTTTCCTTCATTCCATTCCATAAGATTATCCCTATGAACCATCCACCAGCGCATTACTGTCCCATGCAAGGTATTTACTTAACTATTCTTCTTTCACTTATTTGTCCTATTTCTGTTCTCCTCCATGGCGTGCAAGAATCTGTAAGATCCCTTCTCTAGTGTAACCGATGTATTAGGGTTGCTTACCTATCCTCTGAATACATCGAGTCTGCATTCTCCGCGTAATGCACTTTTTTTTATATTTTACGTCACGCCTACCATATCTCCGTTTCATGTGCCCAATTGTCCAAGGATACTTTTAGTATCACGATGACTATGCATCTTCCCACTGAGGATTCCTTCTTAGATAGCTCAATATTCCAGGTCGCCAATGGCACGGACATAAATTTTGTTCAAGTCTTCCTCAACTCAATGTTCCAACATAAGGTGTAAAATTTCCCTCGGTCAAAGGGATAATCATATTTCTCTTTCTTCCTTGTTTCTCAAAACTTATATATCTATTTGGTTTTGGTCAAATAGCACTTTAGCAAATAACAGTTAGGGTACACAAGTCCCATCCTCTTTATGGGAGAGGTTCCCTAATGAAATGAGTAAAAAATATTATAATATAAATGTAATGACTTTATATTGATAGGAACTCTTGAGTACTTTGAATGTTTTATGCCATAAAGATTGCAATACATAGAAAATAGATGAATAAAGGAAACGAAATTGAAGACATAACGTACTTTCAGGTAATATGATAACAGAATTAACCTAACACGTACTATCAAAGGAATACCATAGTAATAGAATCATTCATTACATCAAGTATAAATTTTCCATGACCAAAAGTTCTAAAAACATATCATAGAGAACAAAAAAATTCTTAGCATGAACGATTGATGAGTCGTAAATCTTTAGATAAGGAAAGAAAGAAAAGCAATAAAAATAAGAGACAGAGAAAATCTTCTGTATTGATCACTTTCAATCTATTACTTCAAGAATTCAATCATGATCCAGCCCTTTACAATGGCATGGAGAGCCCACTTTATAAGCTTACAAAAATTGTGTACATTCAGTACAACTTCTTTACAATCTAAAGATTAAGACACTTAACAAAATCTATTAAAAAGAGTGTTTCTCATTGAATATACATCAAACGGTTTTACAAACCGAAAATAATAAGAGAAGTTTCCTAGACACAGACGTGTAACATCTGAAGAGACTTAGAGGGCCCACTTGTCTTAGAATCCAATGTCTAATATTTTGAACGCCTCAGCATTTCCATGCCTTGGGTATGGTGGTGTAGAAGTGGCATGGGTCCACATTCCCATGCCATTTCTCCTCCATAATCCTTCTCAAACATTATGTTCTGAAATTCCTTGTTGGCCTTGATGATAGCTGACTGAAAGTAGACATCTTTCATCTTTTGTTCAGACATGACTCTTCCGTTGAAAATAATCTTCCTTTTATGAAGGTGTTGGAACTAAGCCTTTATTTTCCTGTATGGAACTGATTACTTTGTGGCCTCATCTAGATTTGAAATGAATGTCTTAGAAGGTAGACAAAACGATAATCGTGAAAGCTTCCCCTTTCTGCCTCATTTCTTCATTCCTCCCATCAGCGCCTCCAAAACCTTGATTTTCCAATAATACTGAAAACCCAGATTTTGATAAATTATTCTTGGCTTCATCAAATACTTTGTTGGCTAATAAAATCTTCTCATCTGTCTGGCTCATTGAATGGATATCTTGAATACATTAACACCAGAGTTTTAGCTCTTTCTCCAAGCCACTGAGTGTTGTCCTCATATGACTTGAAGGCCTCCTCAAAAAAATTTAATCCAACTACTATCATATCATTGACCATTGATTCAATGGCCTTTCCATACGTGACATGTTTATGAATATCCTTAATGGTCTGAACTTCATCATTGCAGAGAACTATAGGAGGTGGAAGAGTAGTTAATGGAGTAAGATCCATGACCTTATCCTTTTCCAATAAGGATTTTATAAAACCTGAAAGAATTCAATTTTGCTCTTCCAATTTCTCCAAGGTCTATTTATCCTTTTCAACTCGTTCAATGACTTGAGTGACAGTTTCTCTTTGAGGTTTATGAACTCACTTTCAGGCATTGATTCCTCCAATGGAATCTTAGTGATTTTTAAAATCAGACACCAAAATATATCTCCTCTTCCTTTCTTCTTTGGGCTTGTAATATCCATGAATTACTGACCTGTGGAAATCCGATACTAGCCTTGAGGTGATCTTTCTTTCTTTGTTGCATTGAGGAGGGGGGTAAAACCGAGGCAAGGCTGCCAACAGCATCAAACTTGGGAACAACATTTGGGAGTAGACTTCCTTTTCCTACTGTCATGAAATGATGAACCAACAAAAGGAGGAGAAGAGGAGAAAAGTAACAATGGGCCCCAAGTTGCAAGTGAAATCATCTCACTCCGTGTCTGCACTACTGATGTCTCCAATGGGAAGTTGTTTACATTTTTCCATAAATTCCTAGAGAATATCCATCAACCTAGAGATTCATCCTTTACATTCATTTGTATCTCAGAGTAATGCATTGGTTGTTTTCTTCTTCTCCTTCTTTCATCTCTTCATCGTCTTCCTCACTTAAATAACAGTATCTTCTGATCCTATAGGGACTTCTGGCTGCTCTAAAAGAACTTCTTCTAAAACATGTTCTTGTTTGATGGTTTTACCTTTCTTCAGGTATACCTTTGTTGAGGAGGATGACTCGAATTTTTGGGGCTCTCAACATCAATTGCAGGTTATTCTTTCCTAGGAGAGGGATTTTCATGTGAATAATACTTAGCTCTGTTCATCCTAAAAAAATTGGCGCAGGGAGTATAAGCTTGACTTTACTTATTTAGTGTTTTACTTAAAAAGGCTTACCATTTCAAACACTTGAGAGCTAAAAAAAACTTTATATAATAATTTTACCACCCCTTTCCTAAGGATATCCCATGCCACTACTCACAATATCATTAGACACAATAAGGATAGCATTCCCTTTTCAAAAAACAAATCCTTTCTTCCACTCTACCAAGTTGTCTTACAAGTTTCTCTAGACAAAGCTCCTTACACCGACCAAGGTTTCACATTTCAAAAAGTACCTAGATGATTTTTAGGATTTCAGTAGTTTCCATTAGATTATTTAAACATGCTCCTAAATTTTCAAAACTTGAATTAATCTCCAACTCATGATATTTGACTTGTTTTTGCTATCTCACACTTTCCTAGCCTTAACTGCGTTTCAGGACCTGCTCCTGGACTTCATAAATAATGCAAAATTTATACATGAAAAATCAAAAGTTATTTTTTCTTAGCCAAATAGACTCCCACTCTATATATTCCAAATTTCAGGTCTTAAGTCCTAAAAAAAACCTGAGATATACTCTTCTAACATGGCAGACATTTGTCAAACAGTATCATGCAATCTCAACCCGCGGGTAAAATAAGACATGTCCTGTAAAAATCAACACTATCCAAGAAAAAAAAATTTAGATTAGACCCAATTTGCAAAAACCATTATATCTTTATGCTCCTATGTAAAATTTTTAGGTTGTTTTAGCTAATATTCCAAGTTACGAATGGTGTGTCCCGAGACTGGTTTACAACAGATCAGTTTTCACAGCCAGTATGCCAGTTTCACATAGTTCACAACGCGAACTATTCTTTATAATTATTTCACCAATCATTTATGTGGTCCGATTTCCTATTATCCTTTTCCATTTTATCATTCAAGATCTTTCACCATTTTACGAGCATTGAGTGTTCCCTCATGTTGTCATGTTACTGTCCTCATGCACAGTCTATTTTTAAAAAAACATGAAAATTCATTAAAAGAGAGCCAAATCCTTCTTCCAAACATCACATCCACACTTTTATTTTTCACATTATTCATCTTTTTAAAAACCTCCTCTCCCTCTCTCTCCCCTTCATACTTTGATCCATTGGACTCCTGTGTGAATTTCTAAATCATTGACTCCTAAACTATTCAACAATCCCTAAACAAATCTTAGACATCTCAACCTGCTCTAAGCTTGGGATAGACCTAAACAACTTCTAATTCCCACTAGATTCATTAACACACACTCAAACATGTTGACTGGCTTTCATGGCTTAATGTGGCTGTAATCTAATCTAATTTAGCTTAAAAAACTCTTTTGCCGCAGTCAAACTACCCTGGCAATCTTCTTACAAAGCACCTATCACTTTTACAACTATTTAACTCTAACATACCTATACTAATCATGCGATAATGGTATCATATGACCTTATTACACTTTTTACTTGATGCTCTTGCATCAATTTTGCATTTTATTATCAAACCAGAGCTTGGTTCTCACAACAACCAGGTTAATTACTTCTTTCTAATCATCTTGCTCCTTTACAAACTAATCAAGGGGTTAGAAGAGAGTGTTTGATGTTCTCGTCATATTCAATAAGATTACAGATCTTCCATCATCATCCTGGATCATTTATTACTTTGTAGAGATTAAAATATATAATTTGTTGAAGGGAAAATCTACCAAAGTACCTTCTCCTAGCCTCAAATTCATCTACACAATCAGCCCAATTGATGTAGCCTAGAATTTACCAAATAACACCCTAGTCGTGCTGGCACATCACTCAGCCTAGATTGAGCACTCACCTGAAGTGCGCAAAGCTACCAATTCCTCTTTAGGGTTGCTGTAACAGATGTTAACAATGATCAGGGAAGAAACATATAGATTCATAACTATATCCATCATTCTAACACTGTATGCTACCCTCAAGATCTAATGAAAGTGAAACAAGCTTAACCAGTATCAGATTGAATTATAACATGCACTACCTTACCTCATCACTACACGACATAAAGACAACTTATGATTCAGTCAGCCAATATCTTCCTCTATTAATCATACAGAAGCTCTTTTAGTATTGTCAATCTATATCATTCCGCTGTTAGTGGAACCCGATACAATATTAGAAAAGGAAAAAGATGAGAAGCAAGGAGAAATGTAGAAGGAAAGACAAAAAGCAGAAAGAGAAATAATCCGAAACCGATAAGACGAGTATCGTAACGAAAAGGTGTAAAAACGAGAAAACGGCGCACAATCTGAAGACGAGGACACAAGAAAGAGAAAGGGAACGGGGAGGAGAAAGGAAGAGGTGTGAAGAGGATGAGAAGATGACGGGGGGGGCCATGCAAAGACGTGGGAAAGAAAGGAGAAATAGACGGAAGAGAAGAAGTGGACCATCTGGAGAACAATCATTGCGTATATTCCCTGTTACACATACAACATCTCGTTACCATCCATATGCTCCTATGTACCTAACACATATATTCTACGGTGGGGGAACTTTCCGCTTGCACCAACTTATCTATTCCGAAATAGTCCACACTGCTATTGATATCCATACGTCATTTCATCATAGCCACACATGCAGTGCGCTACTTAGTCTCTTATAGTTAACTGAAGTTCACTTCTATTCTCAACTCAACATTGTTCCATGCATAAAACGCTCGAACCACGCTCCAAAGATAGACAATGCTGGCAACGCACATCCTTACATCAATTGGTGTGTTTCGCATGCCATCTTCTAAAAAAAAGTCTTCATGCTCAAAATCGGCTAAGTCCTGAAATATAAACTTACCTTTTGCGCGTGGTTCCTTCCTGTCCTTCCACGCCCTTGGTTTTAGGCCTTCTATCATGTGTGGACTCCTTGTGTGATCTTTAACAAGTATTCTTTGATCAACATACACCCCAACAACTAATCTCATGTCTTCTTGATAATGGGTAATCCGATCTCCAAAAATTGGAAAGGAAATAATTGACGACTGGAAGAATAAAATGAAATATGTAAAATGTCATAACCTAGAACTTATAAAGGTTATTAGATAACCTCCTTTGTATCAGTTTGCAGTATCAACCTTTGGATACTCTTCCTTGATTTCCGCCTCCTACCTGCCATCAGTGAGTGCTTGATCTACTTTTTTGGGAATGTCCCTCACAATGGATTCCAACTCATCCTCCTAATCTCTCCTTTCCTCATTTTGCAGACCAACACAAACTTGACATTGATGTCTTCTTTCCTTATAAAAGATCCATCTTTCTTCGCAATTAACTTTCCTAAGATCTTCTCTTTCTAATCCGAGTCTTGTGTGGCTCTTGTGCTACTAGCAGGGCCTCACGCTTCTATTTAACCATTGATAATCTTTCTGCGCGGCCCAATGTCTCATCTTTCATCACTTTTTATACCTCGTTGTTGTCTTTGAGGGTCTTGATGTCAATAAGCACCTCTGGAGCTAATGCATACATTTAATACCGACCTTCCTGTAAATGCTTGTAACAAGCCCTTCTAATATGTAATTTTTTTTTCTCATCATAGATCTTTCTCCTCAGATCGACATCTGTTTAAGCATTTTGGTGCTTACTACGCAGAGTTTCATCTTCGAGCACAAGTCCACCAACTTTCCCCAATGTGGTATTCCTGCAGGAAATGTCTGTGGTCCTTGGCCCTCTAAGTGGTGGCCTGCTTTGATTACATTGTCCCTAATCCTCCTCTACGATTCTTATACAACCCCCTCATTCTCCTTATGCAAGATTTCCCCTCTCTTTTTTTATACACATTATCTCTTGCTCTGCGTCCTTTGTCTTCCTTCCTTGCCCGCGCTTTGAATCGTGGCACAAGCCTTGTCATGTTTTTTCTTCTTCTAGCCATCTCAGCAAAAACTTTCACCAATGCATTTCTAACCTACTCATCTTAGATGAAAATAGGCTTTACTGTCATGTGTCTAGCTTAAGGCACCTTCTTCATTCATCTCGAAACACATGACTCTTTGCACACATCAAAGTTAGGCTCATCGATGTGGGTGTGCATTGACCATGATAGTTGCTTTTGAGTGCACACAGTCACCATATCCTCATCTATTAACCCTTAGCCAATAAATCATTCTATGCTAGTGCTTGCTCTGGAAGCGGGTGCAAACATTTTTTTCCCACGTCCTCTGCATCCCCATTACATTATAATTTCTCGATCCACGTGTCCTTTTAGACCTTTATCTGCTTAAAACTTAGCCTCAATTTGGCTTGTGTTTTCCATGTCCTGGGGAACATCTCTGCACTTTCTCTCCTGGCCTTTTCCCTCTTCCTCTTCTTTTTCGCTTTAATGCCTCCCCTGTTTCTTCATTTTCTATGTCATCTGGAACTGTAGAGAATAGCATCTTTCCTCTGACTCTTCCACCTCCTCATTTCACTTTCATTTCCTTTCCTCCTTCTCTGTTGCGGTTGCCTCCTTTTGTGGAGAGATTTGGGTGATTTATGCAAGTCGTTTAGAGGAGTCACCTTGGGGTCCTTTGTTCTCCTAAATACCTCTTTTATAAACTTGTTCTTCCGCTGTACTGCAAAAATTTTTTTTTTTTTTTTTTTAAGAAGTCCTCGTCATCCCCCTCTGTGGCTGAGTTGTGTAACGGCACATCAGCTTTC
The DNA here is from genome assembly GCA_019776745.2 of Taxus chinensis. NCBI lineage: Eukaryota > Viridiplantae > Streptophyta > Pinopsida > Cupressales > Taxaceae > Taxus > Taxus chinensis. Next base: position 270,121,288 of record CM034151.1, on the reverse strand, counting down.
AACTCTTATTTTTTAGGATGTCTCCTACCCCTATCTCCAAACACCACTAATCTTCGCACGTCCTCTCCTCATCCTAAAACTTGAATTACTCTTGGGCTTAGGGCGCTGGATGTTTTCCATTGTATGCTTCCCTTTGGGGGGGGGGGTGGGTGCTGGCAGTAGTGAACTCACCTTCCACCTACTTTTTATTCATCCATCTTTGGCTTCAGCGAGATACCAATACTACAACCCACCCCCCAAATCTTGCTTACAACCAAACTTATTGCTTTGATATTCGTACTTCTGAAATGATCCTCTCTGTTAAGCACTTGATCTGTTTCATTGATACACAACTTCTCCCTACGTATGCTAGTCGGGCCAATCTACTACCTTATCTGGCATTGAAATCAGTCAGCGCTGTCTTGTAAATCTCTGAACAGACTTTGGGAAAATACCTTGCTGTGAATGGTTAAGCAATGTTGGCACCAAGGGCTCTAGCCTTCCATATTTCATTAGGAAGCACGTGATGTAGAAATGCTGATATACAACAAACTAAACTTGTTTCACTACCACTGCTGGTACATCCTTTGGGATGTGCCACTCTTCCCCAAATGTTGTGCAGATCCTATCATACCACTTCTTTGCCCTTTGCTTTTAATCATCTGTCATGGCCCCCTTACATAGGTATTTGTTGAATCTTTCAACTGGGGACTTGTTATCCATGGGGTATTCCCATACTTTCTCCTTCGGTCCGTTCCATACTCCGATCTCCATGAATACCAATGATAGTATAATAGCCCCAAAGTTGATCTTCCCTCCTGTGTGCACTTCTTCGAACTATTTGCTTTGGCAATAGAGCCTACATTTTGTATATTGTCCCTTCTAAAACAGCTTGTGGGTGCCTTCATGTAACCACAGAGTATTACCACCTGTACCACTGCTTCTGATTATTTAACTTGGTAACAAGGTGTGTTGCAGCTTGTACAACTAGATAGTTCTTTAATTTATCTATTTCCATTCCGCGCGGACCCTTTAGGTATCCCAACTCTTGTTTGGTCTTTACAATCATGACTTATCTGACAGGCCACCTTTTAAATCCTTCTCATGTGGCTTCATAACTCTAACTGATGAGACAATGCATATGAAATTCTAACTTACGTCTTGAAAGTAAAAGAAATTCTTCATGCACCCTACTCATGACACTTATAATACAAGGGCTCATACTTCCCAAATACAGAAGCTCATATAACTAGTAGACCCAATTCTCTTCAAAAGCTTCTCACCTCCTCGTCATATACTCTGGCATGCCATTCTATCAGGCGCTTTTTTTTTTTCTTTCTAAGCCGTGAAGCAAAGAATCGATCTCCTTCTTGTTCTCCTAAAAAAAAAAACAAAAATCTCACGAATTCTGTGATTATATCCACTCACTTTTCCTCTTTCTGATGGTGAATCATTCTTGCTGCTGATGACTCCTTCTAGTATTATACTCTCTAAAAATAGATTTGGGTGCCATCATCTTCTTCCCTCGTGACCACCTTCTTCTTTCCTTTTACTACTGCTACAGATGCCTTCTTTGGTGACATTTTTACCTTGCAAATGTCTCCTCTTCAACTCTGCAACTCTGCGAATCAAACCCTAGCTTGATTCAATTATGCCCTAGGTGGAAACTCCATACCCTAACTCTTTTTTGTCTCCTTACTTTGCTCAAACCCTTCACCACCGGGGATGCAAGCTTCTTGTCACATAGATCTGGTTGTCACACTTGGTTTCACACCCTTCGCACCTTAACTGATCACTCGGCTCTTCACACTTGGCTCTTTCTTCTTTCTCCTTCACATTATCTTAGTCCTAATGTAAAAATGATCTGCCATCCCATCCTTATATAAGTTTTTTTCAATTTTTGATGCAGTTATTGTCCTTAACCTCCAAATATTCCCCTCATTCCTTGCCCAAATCCATTCATTCACGCAATACAGCACATCTCGCGGCCCAGTTATAACCTTCCTAGCCCACCTTCCTACCCTCTGGTACCTACTTCTCTCAGCGTGTGCTCCTGTTCCTGATTACCTCGTCACTGTAAGCCTTCTCCTGGTAACTAAACATGGCCTCTACTGTTCCTCATCTATATATTGTTATTCATTCATCGCCATCCTTTTGTAACTTTTGAGAACAATCTTCTTTTGACTTAAAAGCACAGACTCCGTACATCTTATTCTTCATCACCTTTTAATTCCCACAGTATTGTTCTGGAATAACTACAACCACCCCCACACTAAATTATGTCAGTCCTCTTCTCATCACATTATTCATACATTAATTCGTCAAGTTGTGCAAGCATGCTATTACA
>CM034151.1:270096994-270112073 GCA_019776745.2 Taxus chinensis | reverse complement strand
ATGGGTACAGAGAGGGCCATGAAATTGCGCTCTGATTATTGAAGCCGGCCCCTGGAACCCTATTACCTCGTCCCACCTCTGTACTTGTGTTTCCCACCGCCTCTATCACTCCCATTTCCTCTTATTCCTGCACCTATCTCGATCCTACTCCAATGTTAAAAAGTTTATCCCTTATGTTTCCCCAATTTTCCCCCAATTTTCCCATTTAACCATCTTTAAACCAACACACGATACTCTTTTTAATGATTAAAAACCCAGTTCAATGGTGATTAACAAGTGTTCAAAATGCATACAACTCCTTCAACTTATCTCTCAACCATCACTTACCATTTTTAATGAAGTGTGAATTGAAAAATATTTCCAATACCATGAATGATTCAGAGCCGAATATAAAAATTATAGAAAAACTCTTCGTCGTTTCGCTGAAGATTTGAATGGGGCGAAATCACCTGAAAATTGGAGAAAAAAACGATCCTCAAAAAATATACTTTGACATAAGACATTTTTTTTGCATGATGAAGTTCTGATTTTTTAGGTATATTAGTTAAATTTCCGCTCTAATTATGTCCTCTTATACAATAATGTTTACTTTCCCAAGATCTATCATGTGAAAAACGCTTAAATTTGGAGGCAAATAATCCACAAAAAATCTACTTTATTGAGCCGTTTCTTGCACGATAGGTAGTGAGTTTTTTGAGATATGGAGACGATGCGTTTTCCTTAGTATTCCTGGACCCTTTGATGAACATATTATTTTGCCACGCATCTGGATGAGGAAATATCTGAACATTAGAGCTGGAAATTTTTGAATAAACTCATAATTCAATATGGTGTTCGGTCCATCCAAAACCCTGCTTTGAAACTTCTAAAATAACATGTGTTTAATGGTGGGGGGGCATGGTCTAAAAAATTAAGTTTTAAAAGAGGTTAAATATTAATCAGGTCACTTGAATAGGCAAATGACATAAAGACATGAAAAAATTTATAAATTACTAACATAATAGTCTTGGATAGGACCCTGCTAAAATAGGAGTCTAGAATTACCAGAAAGTTGTGGAAAATTCCATTTTTTAATCCATTGAATTTTTCCATCATTTAAAATCTAGAAGTTTCCCCGTTGGTTCTCACAAAGAGAAAAATCCCCCCTAGCTCTTTAAGCATCAGTTTTGAGTGATTTCTCCTCTGCAAGGCACATTTGATGCGAAGGGCACCTAGGCCCTATCATCCTAATTTTGGTGAATACGTCACTTTCGATTGAATTAATTTCATGAAAGGAACATTCATGAAAATAAACGATGATAGGAGCAAGATCGATTGTTATTTGGTTAACGAGTGTACTAAGGAAAATCATGAAGGTTTATAATATTTTAAAAAAATCAAGAGCTCTCCATTGAAAGTCACATTCTAAGATGATGATCATCATGATCATGGCTGAGTGAATAGTATGGGTGAGTGAGGAATTAAGTCATATAGGCCATGCATACCTAGAAAATTGTTCTAACACTTGATCCATTGTCTTGATAATGAGATAACATCTCCATTTCAATAAGGTGGAATTTTCATATTGTCATGCAGGTGGAGGTAATCACAGAAATCATTCTCATTCACTCCTTCAAGTTCATCTTAGGGATATATTTATATCAAGAAGTGGAAAACCATCGCCAGGAGAGTAGTTCAGAAAGAGGTTGTTCAACATTATAAAAGGTTTCCACTCTGGTAGGAAAAGGAAAGTGAAATATGAACGCAAGGAATGATTGCTTATCTCTCGATCCGAATCTGCCACTTTTCGCAAATTCGTCGAGGAAAAAGGGCATAGGAGATACTCCCAGTACTAAGTAACTCGGCGCACCATGCATGAAGTTAATAGTAATATTTCCCATGAAAATAGTAGAAAGAGGTGTAATGAATGATTCCATTTGAAGGGGTTTCTGGATCCGTAAGAAAGAAGGAAGGAAATTTCCAATCATCTATGTGATTCCCAATGGGCCACATGAAAAATTTTAATTAAGGGTTAAATCCTCTCACCTGTTGATGAAGGATTATTTTGGTAAAGAAGAATAACATCAAAAGGTTGAACATCAGGATTTGTCTCTTTGATCGCTACGCAATTTGAAAGTATAATAAATCAAGAACTGATTCCTCACTCTCACTAATGTGATCAAGAGGAACCGTCATGAGTGATGCTAAAATCATACCAGGATCACCTTTCCATGTCTCACAACCATGTTGTTTAACATTCTTTAAGACTTTGAAGTGTTCTTCTTCATCTGCAAAAGGGAGGAAGTATATTCCACATAATATTTCAGTTCAAAAGTGGTCAAGGCCAAGTTTTCTCATTCTGAAGCATTATTCAAATCTCAAATCAAAGCTTTCATCGTTACAGATTTGTACCCCTTGTTTCCTTTCTTTATCCTCTTCCCTAGTTTCTCGCTCTGTATTTAATTCCTCATTGAGACTGCAATTCCCTCTATTTGGTCTTATTCACTTAAGTGACCCTTTAATTGAATATGGTAAGGGTCCTTTTTCATCAATAATAAAAAGGACTCATTTTCCAGTTAATAGGAATGTGGAAGCTCACAATGTGATGGGAATAGGTGAAAATTATGTTGGGGGGGGTAGGTAGGGGGTAGATAGTAGAGAAGAGTATTTTGTATGGCCATAAATTGGAATGGAATACTTCATTCAAAGGGGTTGGAAATTGTTGATGATTGTATTTGTTGAGATTTACCACTACTATATCAGCTAATAAAATATGCATTTCTTCTATTTTATTTTCTATGTTCCCTCAACTCTCTTTCTACTTTCCAACTTTATAGCATGATAATATTGAAATCAAGAAAGCGTGTGTAGGCCTTGATAAACGAATCAATGGAATTATACATAGGAATTTGTTAGTCTTATTCATTGTTAGCTTTTTTTTTCTTTTAATTGAATGTGTAACTACTTTGGTTATTATTGTGAATTCTGTAAGCCTACTTCAAGAACTAATCATATCTCGCCATTATTTTCCCCACTCCCATGTTACCTCTCTTAACTGTAAAACCCCTCTCTTGTACCTTGTTTACAAAGAATTTTCCACAGGTTTAGTGGAGTATCCTTTGGTATCATAAAACTAATGGTACCCACAAACTTTAGTGTATTTTAAATTCAATAATGGGAGCCTTTCCCATACACAAATGAGGGCTTAGCCCCAGGAATCATTTGTGAAATCAATAATTTGAAACACACTATTATTTCAACCAACAGTTTTTACGAGTCCACTGTGGGGAGATATGCTTGCTGCACATTAAGATATTTAGAAAATAAAAAAAATACATATTCCAAAAACAAAAAAACCAGATATCAAAGTAAAAATAAATTCCTGAAGGTGATTCGATCACATGAACGAATTCATATCACCGTCGTTGCCAACACCATGTGATGAAGTTTTCAATAAGTACTGTGTCAGCACCAATAAGTGACACAAACCATTAGAAAGATATGACCACCAAATGGCAACAAAAGTTTGATCAGTCATCATTCCGTGGACCACTCTCACAAAAGCATAGATTTTGTGGCAATAGTGAAGAGGTGTCCTAGTTCAAACCACAATAGGTCACTAGAAAGGAAAATAGATCATAACATTTCTAAAAGTTACATAATGAATGTCTATGATTGGATAAAATTTCGTGCTTTGAAGAACCTACCTCAAATCCTCATGGATTCAATTCAAATGGACTCTAATAGAGGAAAGAGGATTTGAATTCCAAGATTGATGACAAGATGCTATATCTGATGAGAGAAATAGAGAAGATATATAAAATGTGTTTTATGAAAGCATGAGGATGAAGAATTCTGAATGTATGTTTGAACTTAACACAGCGACTGATAAACTCAAATATTTGTCTTTTTGTCTCTCTTCCTTTGGATGATTTTCTTGTCTTATGGAGATGAGAACTGTAAACCTTGAAAGGGAGTTTTTACAAATAGATCTTGAGTAGTTGCATAAAGGAATATCGATTCCAAACCAATCTTGAAATCATGAATTATGGTTGAGGCTATGGTCAAGAAAGGTATGAGAACTTGAACACTCCATAATGATGAGGAAGACGGATTCATCTTTATGAATAGATTCCAATGATTCTTGTATTAAAAGGGTGCTTTTTTTCTTGAAATAGTTCTTATGTGATTCTCATTAATGTAGGAGGTATATATCTTGAGCCTGGGTCAATGAGGATTTGACTCACACCTTGGAGGATAATGAAGAAAACATGGAAAGTTTGAACCGTCCGTTCATATTTTTGTTATGATCAAGGTAACAACCCTTAAAGGACATGGTGATATGACAGATTGAGATTCTCATTTCATGATGGATGATCCAGTTGATTCCAATGACTCCGACAACCAATGAATATGTTTTAGAAATAAATCCTCCATCCCGGAAATATCAGTGTCTTCAAGATTAGGGTGAATTTTAAAGGTAACATGGATGATTTTAATTTCCCATTGACTCTGTTATTGGATGCACAAATGACCATTTGAATAGATCAATTGAATAACTCCAATTCCTTCTTGAAACAATTGTGGATTAAGGTAAACTGGTCTCTATGAATGAGAGTTTCTTTTCCATCACTGCAAAAGAGATGACAATGGTCATAGATTGTAGTTTGTGGGGGTTCTTCGCGTTCTCCTTGTGAAGAAGAGGACTCTCTGGGAGAAGTTTGGGATGGAGTAATGATAATTCGCATGGTTGTGGGGAGGGCATACAACTTATATTCTTCCTCTTGTCCACAAGATGAATCTAATGGACCTTATTGAAAGTGTGCCCTTCCCATCAGACGTAATATTTTTGTCTCTATTTGAAAATGATGTCCAGATCACAGCCTTAATTTTTAGGAAAGTAACCCTGAAATGAGAATGAATGTAAATCATGAAAAGATAGACTTTTCAAAAGAGAGTCCTAACCATATTAATATCATATTTACATCAACGTCCTTAAGGTGGCGCCAATATCAGAGATTATTCTATGACCATGAAGTGAGTACACGAGGGTAGCTTGTTATATAAGGCATATTGCAAGATATTTTTGAATATTGGAGAAGGAATTGAATCTGAGTGGTGCAACTATCTTGTATATCCGAACCTATGCCATGGAAATGGTACGATACATAGAGTCAAGACATGTTTCTCTTTTGAACAAAGGTACATTGTAACATGAATAGAACATAACATGTAAGCTCAATGTTTTGTTGAAAGCCTGTGTAGAATGAGAAGAAATGCGAAATGATCACCACTTTCCCATTCTATGAATTGAGTTGTAATTGCATGGGTGAGTGGAAGTGTAAATTAAATCTTGAATATCCTACGTAGGTTCATTCATTTAGGATGATAGGTAATTCCCCACACACGACAAGTGATTAGTCATTTACCAGATTTAGTTGTAACGTATAAAGTAATATATTCATAACAAAAAGTGAGAAGCTATAAGATGACTGTTGTAGTGGGGAAGAATAAACTTGTTCTCATCACTTACAGATTCTCCATAGATTATAGAAATGATGTTGTGTTACAAAATTCACTCAGGATGATGAATGCCTTTGTGGTTAAGAACATAGACTCAATTTTTGAGAACATTGAGGAATGTATTTCCATAGCATGAAGATATCAGTTTGAGACGACATAATAAAACTTACGAATAAGTGCAAAGTGGTCATTGGAGGAAAAGGTGTTTTATGTGGCCAGTATGTGGGCGCTTTGATTATAGGTGTATATAATCTGATGTAAAATAAATCATTATGACAAAGCTAATGTGGTGTTTTTTTTTTATAAGTGTTAGAGATTTTGAAATGATCGATGAAATAATATTTAAATGTGGTTTCATGATCGTCATGAGTTGTATTCAGTGAGCATTGTCTTGGTCTAAAAGCCTAATTAAGTTGACCTAGCAGTCTAGGTGTGGAACTTGGTGAGTAAGTTACATTGTGGATTGAGGGTCTTTTTTGAATGGATAACAATGTTAGGATGTGTTTAGGAACTCACTGATTTTGAAGGTCTCAGGTAAAAGTTGAAGAACCCAGATCCCGAGCTCATCTAGACCTATCTAGGTGCTTGGAGCCAAATGAGGCATAAGATGAGGTATCGAGAAATGTGAGATCATGGAATGGCATTATGGGTGTGAAAAGTGTTGTATTAGTGGTTTAAGGACTTTTGGAGAGGTTCAATGATGATATATGACGGTTATTTATTATGACCTTGTTTTAAAACACCTGCACACCCTAAGCGATAGTCAGTAATCAGATGTGATATGAGATTAAGAACGATTTTATATAATATAATGATTTGAATGGTAAAATTTTGTGGGGGTTACTACAGGTGTGAAGAAAAATTTAAAGTCCATTATGAAGAATATTTTTTCAAGTTCTTATGTTTTAAATAAAAAAGTCCCAAGAATGGTGATTTCCCAGCTCGAAATTGAACTTTTGATGCTCCCATGGATTGTGTGCTTTGCAATGTCAACCTTGTAAAATTTAGGGATAGTTTTTAAAAATTGATATAATATAATTTCATAAAAATAATGAGGTCATTTCATCATCATCACATTTTTTTATGAACGAAAGTTTCCCGATGTAAACTATTTTTCTGAGTTTAAAACCCTAGTCTAGAGTGATGGATGAGTATATCTTCATGGTATTGTAAAATAATGATTTATATTTCTATTAAGATTATATTTAGGGTTTAGATAACTTCTCCATATTTATATAAGGTATAAGAGATGTGATGAGTTTGGATCCCACTCAAACATGTCATGCTTATGAAATGTTCATTTTAAGGCAAGTTTTCAAAAGAGGTATGAAATAAATTGACATTGTGTTTATCTATGATTTTTACTTGATTTCCCCATTCCCATGATGGTTTAAATGATGGTTGAGTTGTAGAGGGAAAAGTGTGCCCTATTTATGAAACTGGTCCTTGAGACTAAAAAGGGTAGTTTGAGCAGTTTTAAGATTGACCTGGTTGAAGGCCTTCCACTTGGATTTGGAAGGAAAAGTAAGATGTTATGGAAATTAAATTCAGAGTTATGTAACTATAGATGGTTTTATATCTTGATGAGGTTTATTGATAGGTCAACAACTTTGTTTGTGAAGATAGGTTGCTTGTTTTAATACATTATCTCTTTGCGAGAAGACGAAGGTCGACGAATCTGTTTTTGATTATTTGATGTTTTTCTATATATTGGAGATGAAGAGAATGATTTTTTTTTTCCCTAGTGACAGATTTATATCCGTTAAAGTGGCATAACGGGTGAAAAATATTTGAGTGTTCTAAAAATATCTTTCTGGGAGCTCAATTTGGTGAAGAGGAAAGTGAGTTTGGTTTCCATATATGTCTATAAATTTCAGTGGATTTAAATTAGTGGCTACAATTCCTAGTTGAGGTGTTATTGGATATTTAGAGCAGATATGTGAAGAATGTTCTGGATCAAACCAGTTTGCGAAGGATGGCAACCTTCTCATTAATGTTGTGAAATAATTTTATTGGTTCAAGGATTCAAACCATGGATGATGTTTTAAAGTCCTTTTACACGTGTGATAATTTATAGGCTTGAATAATCATGATGATGATTTTTTGAAAGTCCTTTGGGTTGAACCAGGTATGGGGTTTTGAGCCAATGTTTTGGAGCTTGTTTTGGTGTGTTTGATATCATGTCCTCCCTATATGGGGGTAATGTCATGCATTTTTAATGGTGTTTTGATATCTTTTTGTGTTTTAAAAAATATTGGTTGAAATACTTTGTGGTCTGACCTATGTTGTTTATTAAGAGATAGGGCATAAACCGAGTGTTTTGTTTCAAATTTGAAACTGGCTAAGTAGTTTGGAAAATTTGCACCCATTGTTATTATGTGAAACCTGTATGAAGACATAAATAAGAGATGAGATGTGAAAAAGTTGAGGATTTTTAGAGAGTGTGTGCAAGGATTGAATCTAAATCAGTCCAAGAAAGAAGAAGAAGAAAACAAGTTGAAGAAGAGATCGTTTTTTGAATGTGTGTGAGTGGAGTTCGAATCTCCATTACTTATGAGCAAGAAGACATTAGATATATTTTATCTAAAGGTGGTTAGTGGGTTATTGATAATTTAGGGGGTTTACCTCATTTTGGATTTGGTGCTTCTACTAAAATAGGGTTTTGGTGTCCTGTAATTGGTGATCTACTAAACTAGGGGTTAGTGCTTCTTTGTTACTGTTGGTGCTTCACTAAATTACTTTTTTATTTGATATAATATATTAGAAGTTCAGTGGGTTTTCTTACCCTTGAGGTTTCCCACTTATGTCTTGTGTTTATTTTATATTCATGGTGATGTTCATTTGATTTAATGTAAGCACACATTAAAGAATGATTGAATGATTTATGTTTAAGTAAGAAAATAATGATTGGTTAAAGTTTTGTAAGGACTGATTCACCCCCTCTCTCAGTTCATTCTGCTTCCAAAAATTGTATCATATTAGGTCATTTTGGATAAGTTTAATCACTTTAAAGGAGTTATGTAGCATTAACATGGAAATATACAAGCGCAAGATGAAATGCTTCCTATGATCAGATTGAAAACTTGTTTGAAATCCTTAGTGTTTGACATAGGTGAGTATATATTTGAGGTATGTGCATCATTTTTATATTCATTTAAGGTTAATAAATAAGATAAAGAAGACATGAGGATCATGTTATTTTTTTAGGCCTTGTAGGACCAAAGATAAATGATGAAGAGTGTAAAATTGCTCAAGATTATTTTCACAGTCACAATGAAATATGATATGGTACATTGATAGTGGAGGTTTCCTACTCATATGAAATGTGAAAAGAGTAAATTTATCGCCTTTATAAATAATGCTTCAGGATCCTGTTAGGTTTGGTGATAATTTTCCATAAAAATTGGAAGGAAGAGGTTCTTTGAGTTTGGATAATGGAAAAAACCCTCACCAAGGATGTTATATATGTTGAAGGACTAAAGCTCAACCTACTCGATGTAATTTAATGTGAAAACAAGGGTATATTTTATCTTTTGATGATAATGGATGCAAAAATTATAAAGAGAGAAACATGTAAGCTTGTTGCTAAGGCTAAGATGGATTAAAATAACATGTATATTTTGAAGAGAGGTTAACAAAGAAAAAGTGCCTTAGAGTAAGCTAATGATAGTTGATTGTGGAATAAGATATTAGGGTCATGTAAAATTTGATAATATTGTCAAAATAATCTCTAACAATTGTGTGATGATGATGCCAAGAATCAACAAACTAGAAGATACATTATGCAAAGAATGTCTTCATGGGAAGCATACTAGAAGGAGGTTCAAGACCATGAACATGATTCTACCAGCTAGTCCTCTAAAATTGATCCACACTGATCTATGTGGACCTATGAGAACTAGAAGTAAATTAGGGTGATGATTATTTTATGCTTCTTATTGATGATTATACAAGGTACACTTAGGTTTCTTGCTTAAGAAAACAATCAAATTACATTTGAATGTTTTCAAGTCATTCAAGGATCTCATTAAGAATGAGAAAAATGGAAGAATTAAGAGTATTAGATTAGATAATGGAGGTGATTTATGTTCATATTCAGTTGATGAATTATGTAGGTTCATGATATTAAGAGGTAGTTTTTATTCTCTAGAACACCACACCAAAATGGAGTGGTTAAAATAAAGAACATGATTGTTCAAGAGATGGCAAGGACTATCCTAAATGAATCTAAGTTACCTGATGGCTATTGGAAGGTAGCAATCTATATTTCTGTTTACATCTCAAAATATGTCAACTAAGGGTAAATAGTTACAAGGCTCTATATTAACTTTGGAAAGGAAAAACCAACTAATGTGAAACATTTTAGAGTTTTTTGGATGTAGGTGCTTTATTAAAAGACTGAAAACAATCTATGTAATTTTGACTCTATCTGATGAAGGAATATTTTTTGGGATATTCTTTAAGAAATTTAGCCTATATTTTCTATAACAACATGTTAAGACAATTTGACAGTGCAAGCGTGAAAAATTTGGATGATCTTATCCTAGTGAGATCCATTCTCAAGATAAGGAGACATCAAAAGTGACTGTCCAAAGAAGAAATAATTGTATAAGTAAAATGAAGAATAAGATGACTGTTAATGCAGCAAAGTAGACACCAAAACCCAGCAAGATATATTAAGGAGACCATCCGTGGGTGGGTGGGGAAAATAAATGTCATAGGGAAGGAGTGAGTAATATGTGGAGTTTACTATAAGATAGGAATTGGTAGGCATGGGGGGGGGGTGCGGGTTGGGTGTTAAAACCAGAAGGAGTGGGGTCTGTGGTGTGTGTGGAGGTGCGATGTGGTGCTGTATCAAAATTTGAGCTAAGAATGTTAAAGAAACAAGTAAGGATAAATGTTTTTGATCAGGCTATGAATGGAGGGCTAGATCCAATTGAGATAACTGTACTTGAGAATTAGTTCCTAGACCAAGGAAACAAGAATTTCATTGGACCAAGTGGGGTGTTTAGAAATAATTGAATGAATACGGAGAGTCACAAAAATAAATCTAGGTTGGTTTGGTAAAGGGTATCCTCATGTTGAATTGAGTTGATGAAGAAACTTAGTCTAGTGGATAGAATGGAAGAAATATAAGATTGTTTCTTCTAGCTATGTAGGGTCTAAGGGATCAAAGTGTCTCAAATGGATCTCAAATAATCCATCCTAAATGAAAATTTGAGAAGAAGTTTATATTGAGGCATCTGGTGGTTATTTTTGACTATGGAAAATATTATGGTGTGATAATGAAAAAGGACAACTCTATGGGATAAACAAGCCCTAGAGATTGGATGGAAAGGATAGACGTAATTGCTTGATCTGTAGGGTAATTGTTGATTGTAGTCGTTATTTGGATGAAACTTATATGTAGGAAAAATCTACATATTGATTCATGAGTTTTGCCTGAGTCATGAAGAAAGCTTTGACATGACTATGATTGTGAGATAAACCTGCGATTCTTAAAACAAAGGATGCTCATATTCATATATCAGGCCAGTACATAAGAAAATGTTGAAAATATTTCAATAGAGGACTGTAACTTAGTCGAGACTTCCTATGGTGACAGTTTACACCACCCGCATTTGTGTGGTAGGTAAAGTGAGTTTTGTGTGTATTTCAAGTTGAGATAGATCAAGAAAGCGGTAAAATGATGTTTATAATCCTAGTTTCATGATTGCCTGGTATGTGTGATTCTAATGTATGGTTGTGCCTAGAAAATTTTAGTGGTCTTCAACCCTGCAAATTTGGTAAATCAGAGCAAAAGGAAGGAAACTGTATTTTGGTATGCCTAAAATAAAGAATTTTATCTGTTGATTGTACCCCATAAATGACACCATGAAGGTTAATCAAGATGAATACAACATTAGCTAAGCTACATGTATTCACTTTTTCATTAATTTAAAATGGGGAGAAGACTAGCGTGTTGTTATTTCCATTAATGACAAAGGGGGATATTGGTTGGCACGTTGGAGTATAGGTTTTTGTCATTGATGTAAAAGATAATAATGAAAAATATGATGATGGAGCATGCATGATGCTTTGAAATGATGATGACCTGGATTTCAGGTTGGTTTTTCATATTGTACAGAGTTGATTCATGAGTTGGTTTGAGTTTAACAGCCTAATCAAGTGATCTAACGAGTCCTAGGTGATGGAAGCTTGGTGATAGAGTTTTATGGTAGCTTGAGGATAATCGTAGGGTATAGAGAACAAGTTATGAGTGTTTTGAGGCATTATAAGTGCCTTTTAGAGGTAGGTAACATGTTTAAGACAAAGATCTGGAGGTCATCTAGACCTAGCTAGGTACTTGGAGGCCAACTGACGCATTAAGATGAGGTATGACCCTGTGGAGATTCAATCGAGGAATGGTGCGTTGTTTGATCATGTTGTGGGTCTTAAGTGTGTTGGACCATTTGGATAGTGTATGATGATATATAAGGTTATTCTATTATGACCTAATCTTAAACCAATTCAAAACCCTAAGGGCTAGTATGCAAATAGATGGGATAAAGCAGATGCATACGCTATTTGATCCCACTGATGATTGAATATGGTTCACAAGGGTTTCCTATAGGTGTGAAAAATTTTCAAGTCATTAATGAAGAATATTTTCAAGCTAACGACCATTTTAATTAAATAGGGTCCACAAAGGGGTTGGATTTCCATCTCGAATATACAAATTTTGATACTCACCATGGATATGTGTACTTTTTGTGGGAAAATTGTGGCTGTCAGGGATGTTTTACCATTGTATAAAATAATTTCACAAACATGATAAGTCATTAATTGTCACATTTTAACGAATGAGAATGTCAAAAGGTAAATACTTTTTGTGAGTTGGAAACCCCAGGCTAGAGCGTGGAGAAGATATTCATTGAGTTTCAAAAAATTGATTTTTTTATTGATTTATTATGATTGGCTTTTTTATATTACTCCTCAATATTTAGTGAATACACACGGTATGATAGCGCATGGGATTAGTTATGTACCGCCCACTAAATCATGTACTTTTATAAGATGTTCAGTTTGAGGAAAGTTGTCCAAAGGAGGTATGAAAATAATTGACATTACTTTTAGTATGGGAGTTTTTACTTGATTAAATTATTTTTGAAGATCATGGGTTGAGGTTGTAGATGGAAATGTGTTCCCCTTCCCTATTTTATGAGATGTCCTTGATACCAAAAAGGGCAATTTTGAGTAGTTTCAAAGATTGAATTGGTTTGAAGAGCCTTCCAATTGGTATTTGGAAGGAAATGTAAATGTTATGGAAATTATATTTAGAGAAATTTATAATGAGTATGGTTTTTTATATTGATGAGTGATTTATAGTTTAACCATATCAGTTTGTAAAGAAGTAAAGTTGCTTGTTTTGAGGACATGATTATTTACTAGAAGATGGAGTAAAAGACTCATGTTTTGGATTAATTGGATGTTTGCTATCTATTTGCGAAGTGAAGAGAGATGATGTTTTTTCCTAGTGAAGTAAATTATAAGCCTTGAAGTGTGAAAAGGTGCAAACAAGTTAGTTTCCCAAAACTATTCTGGGCAACTCAGTTTGGTGGAGAGAAAGTGAGTGTGGTTTGCATGTATGGATGCTTCATGAGGATCTAGAAATAATGGATTTAATATAGGGTCGTGTATTTCTTATGATGGCTACATTAGATAGGTTTAGGTGTTTATTGGTTGATCTAGAGCAGATAGGTGAATACCGGCTCCTGGAAACAACTTTTTTGAGAAGAATATGAGCCTTCTTGTTAGTGATATGAATAATTTTTATTGGTTTAAGTTCAATGTATACCATGTAATGATGTTTTTTATGCCATATTTTACATGTCGGGACTTTCTACATTTTATAATCATTGTCCATAGCTTGGAGGTCCTTTGGTGAACCAGGTGCTGGGGTTTTGAGTAGTTTTTTTGAGCTTGTTTTGGTATTTTTGAGGCATGTCCAACCTACATGGGTCAATTTCATGAATTTTTTTTGAGTTTTTGATATATTTTTGAGTTTTATTGGTCGAAATAATTGTGTAGGACTGACCCTAAGTTATGTTTATTCAAGAGTAAGGATTATAAATAAATCTTTTTGGTTCAAATTGGAACTAGCTAAAACAAGTGGACCAAAATGTTACCCTAGGGTGTTAGTGTGAAATAAGTATGAAGGAATAAATAAGATATGAGGAAGTGTGAAATTTTTTTGTGAGTTTTATAGAGCATGTGTGTAAGGGTTTGAATCCAAATCAGTCCCGAAAGAATAAGAAGAGTGATTAAAAGAAGAGGAGAGAGTTTGGGGGGGGGGGAAAAAGGAGTGTTTTAAAGGTGGCTTGAGATGGATTGGTGATATCATTAGTTTGTCGTAATACACATACATTATATATCTTCATCTAAATGTGATTGAAAAAGTTGGGTTATGATATATTATGTGGTTTGTAGATATCTTTTGGAGTTGGTGCTTTCACTCACCAGGGGTTGGTGTTTCTACTAAAACAGGGGTTGGGATCCTTGTGAATTTTGTTTTTTTGTGCTTCACTAAATACTTTTGATTTGAGTAATTGTCTAGTCCGAAGGTTTAGTGTGTTGTTATCCCCCTTGTGGTTTCCCACTTATATCTTGTGTTTTTGTGTCTCTTTCTGGTTATCTCTTTTATGAATGTTAAAGCACCATCAATATGATTGAATGGTTTATGGTTTAAGTAAGCAAATATGAATTATTTTAATTTTTTTTTAGGACTGATTCACCCCCCGCTCAGCCCATTTTTTCTTCCAACACAATATTATAGAGGACTGTTAAATTGGTCTTCTAATTTTCTTCTTCCAAATAATGTAGAGCCGTCACTAGAACATTCATGATTAGATGATACCTCGAGCTCCTACAATGGTATAATTGTACTGACTATCCATAATGTGTTACATACTTCTATAAACCCATTTCCAAGCATGTGTTCATTCTTTCATTCTTTTCTTCCCCAAAATCATGAATGTACCCCATTTAATATAAATTCCATTTAGTTTGTGTGTTTTATGTTACCTTTATGTGCTTCCCCTTATGTCTTGTGTGTTCCCTCTCTACCTTTTGGTTTTTTTGTTTCTTGTTTTAGTAATAGAGCTGGTCTGGCTACCCCAAGAGCTATGAGGTTTATCTGTTTCCCTTAAAATCCAACTGTCCCCAACTAGATCTAAGTGTTAACCAGGAAACGACTGGCCTAAAATTAAAACTTTAGAGCATGACAACAAGCAAATATAATTTTTACCTTGCCAATATTTTTGAACCCCTCTTCTATTCAAACATCCATGTGATAGTATAAATAGGTGGGAAGAGTAGAAGCAAGGCATTGAGTGAAAACAAATGGGTAAAGTAACTCCAATATGAGTTTAGCCAAAGTTGGTAGCATCTTCATCGCGAGCCACATGTAAATTACATATAAATCCTGAGTTGTTCAACAAGGTGATCATTGGCCTTAATATGGGATTCAGTAATTCCTCAGGAGATGGAGCAATGGGAAAGGGAGGAATCCCACCAAAACAATGAGGGGTCTATTTGT
>CM034151.1:270064624-270076878 GCA_019776745.2 Taxus chinensis | reverse complement strand
GCAAGAACAAATCTCACCACTAGATCGCATGTCCGATCTCGGGGACAGTGAAGTTCACCATCTGCGTTTAGTATTTTTGGTCGAGGATGACAGACGACAACCCTACTCCAATGGCACCTATGATTCATGACAGTGGTTTGGATTTCGCTGGTTGGTTTCCCAATCGCTGGTAGGGTGCAATACAGTGCTCATGCGGAGCTCTTTAGAATTTCGACCCTGATGGAGAAAATTACCCAATATACCATGTGGCAGAGACATAGCTTGAGGGCTTGAAGGGATAAACATTTTCAAGCAACGATTTTGAAGTCAGGTTGGGTCCCCTCCTAGTCATAAGCAGAAACTGCTTCTTCTCCTTATTCCTCTCTTCCTCTCTTCTCGTTCATTCTTTTTTCTCTCCGGCCTTTTAATTGTAATAGTTGAGGATTGCGAATTGGCAATCTTAACTAATCGGTAGTGTAAAGAAGTAGTACCTTACTGAGAGTAACTGAATTGTAAACTATATAATGGCCTCTCCTCACCATTTTGAATGGGGGAAGAACTTGGCTTATTTCTGAAAGTGTAAATAAATCATAAAGAAATCAATACAAAAGGGCTTTTCATTCTTCGTCTATCTGATCTCTTTTTATTCCTAAGCTTTTCATTTAATCTTGTTAAGATCATTTGTCTATATTATATTAAGAAGCCTTTGTATTCTTTGCAAGATGTTATTGATAGAACTTTGTGTCTTTCAAATTTCATCTTATTAGTATGATACAAATGATCTTGTTTCAATTCACTGTACTTCGCATGCATAAAGAATTGATCTGTCATCTATAATTCTAAATGGTGCCTTTCTGCTCATTCTCTTTTCCTCATTCCTCAGTCCTTTTGTAATTGATGATCCTTATAGAAAACACTTTCGTAAATATCCAAGTTCCACAAGAAAATCATGTTTTGTATATTTGTAAATAGGTTCATTTCTGAATAAGGGAACCTCTCCCATTAAAGAGGAGGGACCTTCTTGTCCCCTGACTATTACTCTTCGTGAAGTCCTATTTGACGACCAACAGTATGCTGGTTAGATTACAGATCCGGGTTACATAGGTATGGTTTTATCTTCATATTGCAGTGCTTGTATGTTTTGGATGCACATGCATGGTTTAGGATTGTAGATCTGAGTATAAGATGAGGAGTAGTTATGCATCTTTGGTGCAGTCAAGATGCATGGGCTTCGTTAGAGAGGCAGGTAACACATAACGAAGAGGAGGCTTCCAACAGAGAAGCATGCTCTTTAGTTGAAGATGTGGTTGAGTATCTTGGTGCTGGTAAGGTGATGTATTTCATCTTGATGCAATTTATTGCATGGATTATTGTTGTAATATTTTTGTATGAGATTTGGGTGCTTCTTGAAATGACTGGCTCAACACAGCTATTGTCTTTGGTCAAAGTAGGCACCTGGTTTGGTGTACTGTGCCAATTTTGTGGTGTTGTGTTCGTTCTAGCAGCAATGACGTTGGTCAAGGAACCGACGTGGGTCACAAAGGAACCGGTACCAGTCAGACGACCGATAGGTCAGTCTCTGTGGCAGTGAATCTGTACTAGATTTTGGCAGCAAAAGAGGGCATGGAGGGTTCAGTGTCTTGTTTTGGAGGATCGAGTTTCTTGCACAGAGTGTACATGGCAGAGATGGTGTAGATCACTTCAATGTTTGAATTAGAAAGAGGATGAAGTTGGCTCGGTTAGTCTAGTGAGACTTTGGGTTAGGTATCTCTATATGGTTCATGTTTTATTTCTTTTGTTTGAAGCAACTGGTATTATGTTTGGATTGTGTGCACAAGTAAAAATTTGCACCATGGATATTTTGTGGGTTTGACTTTTATTTCCTAGGACGTGTTGGAATCTTGAGGACAAGGGTATCTAGTCTAAGGATGAGATCCTCAATGAAAATTCATGATTAGACACATAGTTGCAGGTAACAGAGATGTTAGTACACACATATGAAAAGAAGGTGATTCACCTACTTCACAAGAAGTCCAAACTTCTGTGATGTAGAAGTATTCTTTGTTAAGAAGGGAATCAAGTTTATATTTCTTTCATCTAGTTTTATTTCTCACTGATATATATATATATATATATATATATATATATATATATATATATTGAAGCTTTTGAGCTTGTTATCAGAAGCAGTGCAGGGAGTTCATGTTGAGTGGGAGCAAGCCATGGTTGTTGGCATTGCAGGTTGGACACATATGCACGTGTGGAGTGAGAGGAGTATGCTACTATTCAGAGTGGCATGAGGCACAAGTTGTTTTGGAGGAAAATCATGGTTTTATAGGTGTTTTTTGTTTATTACATGGTGATGTCACTTTTGATTTTATTTTTTGGTGCTTGGATATCCCTAAGGGATGGTAGTTGATGGTTGATTCAGGTGGGTGTAGATGATAGAGAAATTTTTGAGTTTGAAGGGTGGAAAAAGAAAGAAATTTGACTATTACAGAGACTGGCGTCGGTCATCTAGGAACCGTGGTCGGTCAAGTGTTGATTAATGTCGGTTGGGCAACCATGGTCGGTTTGGCTATAGGATTGACAACATTGTTTATTTACCATTTTTAAATGGTGCCCTTGTTTGCTTTCATCTTGGATGGCTGTGCAAAGTATGTTGATGACATGTTTTATGGTATTTGCACTATTTTTTAGTAGCATGGTTTGACATGGTTGTTAATTGTTGACATTAATGAGCACAGAATTCATATTTGGATTTGGAGTTCGTTGGTAGCAGACTTAGAGCTTATGGAGAGCCTAGTGATATGGATGGATGTACATGGTGAGTTTGTACATGTGGATAGATTTAGCTTTGTGAGTCTATGATGATGCAGATGTTTGTTTTGCACATGGATGCCTATGAGCATGGTTTAGATGCCCTTGAGCATGAGTAGAGGATTTTTGTATTTCCTCTTATTACTATTCTACTCCATGTTAGATATGTTTTCTATAGATGGTTGTCTTGGACATGCAAGTTGTTTATGCAGGGTTGGATTTGCAGAATGCAGTGTTTGGATTCTTTGAGTTATGCAGGTGTTGTGGATTGATCACCCACTAGCTGCATGTAGAACTCATTTGGGTTGTCTTTGCCCAGGATCTTTTTTTGCTTATGCATATTCCAGTTTGACTTGTCTTTGGTCAGTTTCATTGGTGGTTGCATGGTGACACGAATACATGGTTGGAGAACATGGTTGGTTTTACAGGTATGGCTATAGATGCGATTGAAGCTCAATACTTCAGTTTGAGTGGGAGCTCTTACAGGTGTGTTAGTCATGATGGCTTGTTGCATGAGATGTTTGGTGTTACGATTCAATGGGAACTCGGTGTATGGGTAGCTCGTGTATCACATATCAATTGTAGCTCTGCGTAGATATTTGGTAAGTCATGGTTTATCTTTTTGGTTTTAGAAGATGGTTTAATTTTCCTGATTTCATTTGAGATAATTGTTAAAGTTAAGAATGGATGGTCTTCACGGTATGTAGAAGACAGTGATGTACAGGTACAGGTACATGTTCAACAATTTATCTCCAAGTGGGAGATTGTTAGGTTGTGGAGCTGAATTACTTCACAAAGGCATGCATTTGAGGTTCTACTAGTTTACACAGTAACCGGCATCGATTGGCTAACTATCGTCGGTCAACAAAGGAGCTGACATTGGTCAGGGAACTGACACCGGTTACGTGTGTGTTTATGTTTTTAATTTAGACATGGGATTTGATCCGACAGTTGATTGTAAAAGTGATTGGATGGTTGTAAATGCATAACTAAGGTGCCTTAAGTTTGTATAAGCTTATATAAGCTAGAAAGCTAGGGTTAGAACATAAGGATTGAGGAAGAATGTTAATTCTCCTTGGTTGAAGATGGAGAAGAAGAAAAAGAATAAAAAGGTTGCATGAAGACAAAGATTCAATGGAGAGAAGCTTGACAGAAGGAAATAACAGGTACATCTGAATGGTGAGAAGAGTGTTATGTCTTCTATTGTATTTCCTTGTATTGTCTTGTCTCAATGTAATGGCTTGCATAGTATGCAAAGCACATAGTATTTCATCTTGTAGATCCACATGTTGTTGTGAGATCTTATATTGTAGATCCATAAGATCATGTTGTATTATTGGTACATAGGAGATATAGTAGTGTAGCTCGTTGGAAAGCTTGTGGGTACAAATAGTATCCATATATATATAGAGGAGGTTGTCTTCTTGTATGCACAAGTTGATGCAGTGAGATGGAGGAGAGACTTACTTCTTGGTGCACAGTTATGGTTGCACAAATGATAAACCCATTTGAGAGGCCTTGTTTGTAGATTCACATGAAAGCTTGGTTGCAGTTGGCAAAGATGCACTAGTTCCTGGTTGTGTGAGATCTGTTGGTGGTGTTATGAAGGCACGGGTTTAGTGCACTCATGGAGATCCATTTAGAGATATGTAGGAGAGGAGATACTCTTGGAGAGATGCATTGTACTCTTGTATTGAAGAGTTGGTTTGTACTCTTATTATATTATATATACGAGATCTTTATATTTGGTGGACGTAGCCCACATTGGGTGAACCATGGTACATGCTGTGTTATGTGTGTGTAATTTTTTTTGATTTGGATTCTTCTAGTTTATACTTCCATTACTGTAGATTTTGGGGAATTTTTTAGATCAGGCCTGTGCATGATTGGGTTTGTTATTGAATTGTAGCACTACTCCGCAGTTCCTAATTCCCAAAAATTAGGATTTTACAAATAATTCCATATTTGTTAAATAAGTGACCATTCGCTACTAAAGACTCGCAATGGCAACCATTTTGCTCTGTTAGGTGTAGTTGAGAAGGGTGGTGACAAGGGGGTTTGTTAGTACTCAAAATAGTTTTGCCCCATTTTTTCCATTGAAAATCTATCAATTTACGGCCTCTATCATAAATTATCTCCCCATGTTGTGCCTGGGAAGTCTCTGCCTTCCTTTTGTTGTCGTAATCAATCCATTCCTAGGCTAAGGATCACGTATGGATCCATAGTTGTTTCCTTATTTCTCTGTTTATCTAGAAAGGGTCTGTAATTTGGGTATCCCGTTCTCTGTTCATCTAAAAACTTGGGCTCTCTCGTTCTTTCCATATTTTCCACAGTCGGGATTTGTTGTCCTTGGTCATTTTTACCCTAAATACTTGAAGAAAAATGAATGGATGTAGCTCGATGGAAAGTTTTTGAGCCTTGTAACATTTCTAGATTCTCCGTCCTTAGAGAAAATTTCATCTCCGGGGTCAAATGGTTGTTTTTCTACATTTTACGGTTTGACGGGAATATCTCCCAGATCAAAATTACATCCTTGCATCAATAGGAGATGTGGCCTCTTTTGGTTGGATGCGGCTCAACGGGGCAATCTAAAATTCTACGGAATCGCCTTGACCCAAAACTAGATCCACGTGGAGGAATGACACTCATTTGAAGGTTCACTTTTTGGTTTGGCCTTGGAGTTGCGTCGGGAGGACATGTGGAGGTTTCGGCTGCTTTAACCAGACTTAGACAATTCTTTATGTAGCTGGTATAGTTTGGCAGAATAGGGACACATGTGATGTAGCCCGTGCTCATTCAAGGTCTCCGCTCTTGGGTACCATTTTGAAATTGCGCCATGAAGACATGTGGAGAGACCGCGCATGTTTGCGGATCCGACCCTTGAAGTTTATTTTAAAGAAGCGCTAGGAGAGGACACTTGGAGGCTTCTGCTCACTTTGCATTTTACTTGGAATTTTCAATGACCAAAGGAGATTGCCTCAAACCCTGACACATGGCGCCTTCTGTTAAGGTTTAAGCCTTCAAACAAACTTTATCAGGCTAGGACAAGCGGTGAGCTCACGCTCATTCAAGGTTTCAACTTTTGGGGACCATCTCAAGATGTGCCATTGTGACGCATGGCAATTTGAAGAGTCAAAAGGCAGGGAAGCAGACCATCGAGGGCAACTTGGATTTTTCACCTCTTAAGGATTGAAACATCAAAATGGCTTGCAAGCCCGACAAAAGGGAGGTCATCAAAAGGATTAAAACATCAAAATGGCTTGCAGACTCGACAAAGGATAGTCAAAAAAATTTTCCAGTTAACGGCGGAGGTGCGGAATTTCGGGGGAAATTTGAAAAAAAATCCTTCTGTGATAAAGGAGCTAAAGTGCAAAAAGAGAGCGCGTTTCCACTGGGACCCACATTGGGACACCTGCCAGGCCCATTTTTCGAAGGTGGAAAGGCGGAGCTGTGGGGAAAAATTGGAAAAAAATTTCCTTTTCCAAAAAGAAGGTGAAATAGCCAGAATTTAGCCGCAGTTCCTTTGGGACCCACCTTAGGACACGTGTCAGGCTCATTTCTCAAGGGCAGAGGTGAGGAGAAAAATGTGAAAAATTTACATTTTTTCCAAAAAGTTGTAAAAGGAAAAAAGGAACCCACATGTCCGTTTTAAAATGGATCTCCCACATGGACGGTCCGAATTCAAACTAGAGATTGACGACAACTGTGCGTCTGTATCTGATTTTTTCACCATTTTCACTCCAAAGCTCTTGGGGATGCATATTCTTATGGTTTTTTTATCATTTCTTGGAGTCTCCTTGCATGCCAAATGAAAAGGAACATTAATATGGTATCTTGGTTTGGTGGGGAAGGTCTGTAAATGTCTCTCACCATTAAATATGCAATCTTGACTATTGGATTCAACCTCGATTTTTCTTTCCTTGGCACGTGAAAGACCTGTTAATATCTTGGTTTGGTGAGGAAAATACAGGGACTTATCTTTTACCATTAATATGAGATTTGACCTTCAGAGCTCGATCTGATCTTCCATTTTTCCTTCCTCGGGCACGCAATGAACCAGATTTGACAGATTAGGGGCAGGAAGTGGTTGGCAAGTTGAAGGAAAAGTGGTTTACAAGAAGGAGTTGAATGCGGGAGATGTTCGAAGAGATCTACCCCCTCTAGCACTTGACAACTTTTTACAGATCTGATTCTTGGAATCGCAATCGAGATCGGTGGGCGAGCACTGGTGCACCTCAATGTTTGGGTTTTTTTGTGGGGAAAACTCTGTTGTAAAATATTATAAATGGCATGACTTTTGCCATGAAAAGGGTTAGAAGGTTGGAGTGTTAGAGGTCAGGACTGATTTTCTAAGAGAAAATCTTGATAAAACCCATCCCTCTTAGAAACTATCTGAAGAAACTTGTTTATTTACTTTGTGTTAAATTTGATCATGTCAAGGTGGTTGCGAGTGTACAACCATTGACAAGCTCTGAGATTGTTCGAGAAACTTTCCCTTGCTGATAAATTTAATCAAACTTGAGTTAATCTGCATTATTTTTGGAGAAAATTTGTGTTTGCTTCATTTCTGAATGTCTGCAAGTAGTTTTTCTTGTTCCTGTTGCATTCTTACATTGAAATCTGTGTGAATCACACAAGATCTTATCCTTGTGATAGTTTGGTGGCATTTATAATTTCATTTATCAGAAGAGCTTTCATTTGATAGTGAAATAAAAAAATTTAAAATCATTTTGACTCCTAGCATGATTATCAAGTAACGGGGGGGATTTTTTTGTAGCCTTTGAGGGTATCTTAGGCGTTGATGAAACAAAGAATTGGATAATTTCAGTTAAGTGTTCCAATATGAGCCTTCATTTGGATCCTTGAAGTTTGTGTGGAAAAGTGCTGTCTGGGCCTTCCATTGAAGGCCATATAATGGCTTTAAGAGGACATCTAGCTACCCTGAAGCTTCTGCTGTTCGAGCTCTCATTTTTGTTAAAAAGTTCTCAAATATTTGGTGTTGTACATCAAGTGTATCTTGCTTCACCTTCCCACCAAATCATTCAAAACACAATTATCTTACCCCTACACCCGGGTTGTGTTGTATAACAAAGACATAATTTGGAAAAACTTGACACACCCCCCAAAAAAACATGCAGGAAAACAATTAGGGTTTCATTGTCTTTAGTGGAGAACGGCTTAGAAAATCGCTACCATTATCTAGCGTGACAACTAGTGAGAGTAGGTTTTGTTGGTATCGATCATATTTCTTAAGTCTTCTCTTAAACACTTAAAGGGAGGAATTCCCCATCTCCTCCGAACATCAAGGCTACAAAAGGGTCTCTCACCTTGGTTGAAAGGCACAACCATAAGTAGTGAGGATAGGAGTAAAATCTCTTGAGGGTGCTATCACATTTTCCCCATATAAGTGATAGAGGGCCAGTTAGACCATCCCCGGCATAAAAATGACTCACTATGATATATTGTCTCTAAGCTTTTGCAAACCTATGATGCTGTTCCGACTTTGAAGAAGATCAATTTGGGTGGTACCACAGGGTCATTGGGTAAAATATGGATAACATGTTCATTCAAAGAGTATTAAAGAATACCCTTAATGTTAGTTTTTACATCTATTATTCAATTGATAATACCTCCCTCACGTTATATTATTAGAATGAAAATACCCCTAATTTTTCCTGTACCGTACTTGACCCATTCACTACAATTTGATTTACCCATTTTTTATTTATGCCCTAAATATAAAACAAAATATATATTTTTGTTTCCAATCATTATTATTTTCTCTATGGTATTTCTTTAGAAAGAGAGTTTGAAGCCATTAAAGACTATAACAATTACCTTGATGTAAGCTTTTACCATTGATCAATATTCTTCAAATAACTATATGGGTGAAATAATATCATTTGTGTTGAAAAGATACTCAAACCATAGTTTTCTACCATCTTATTTTCTTGGTTAAAAAAATTTCTACTTGGATTTCTTCTATTCAAAGAGATTATATATAACTTTATGACCCACCTCTTTTGCGATTTTAGGAATGTTAGGATTTGGCTTTCAAAAACTAGGGTTCAAATGTTTTAATTTATATTAAAATTAAACTACCTCTTCTAAAGCCCAACCTCCCTAAACGTACCCCAATACAATTCAAAATTAATAAACTAAACCTTCCCACCCCCTAATGGGTACTGGATATATTGACTTTGGTTTTATCAATTTTTAATTGATCAGTATGAATGCGCACATGCTAGGATTATAGTCTTGTAATGACCCCTCTGTGGGTGTTGAGGGGACTACAAATTTTTCATGTAATGCACACATTGCGTACTAATCGACTCCATGGTTGAGAGAGGCGGCGTAATAGTGTCTACATGGTGGTTTCACCCAACTCCATCTACATAATATTAAAATAAATTGCAGACAAAAAACATATTCATAATATACCTTGATACAAAGCTATTTTTTTCAAAAAGAATGGGCGGAAATTTAAAAAAATGGGGATTTGAATAAGTGGATAATCTATTTGAACAACATAAATGTAAACTATAATTTTTTTAAACACGTTATGAAAAAAACAAAACAAAAAAAAAAACAAAAACGTTGATAATAAGTCCAAATATTGAATCCC
Source organism: Taxus chinensis (assembly GCA_019776745.2). Lineage (NCBI taxonomy): Eukaryota > Viridiplantae > Streptophyta > Pinopsida > Cupressales > Taxaceae > Taxus > Taxus chinensis. Next base: position 270,067,454 of record CM034151.1, on the reverse strand, counting down.
CTTTATTGACTTCTTAATACAAAATTAATGATATAAATTCATAGAGGTAAAATTATAATGTAAACACAAAAAGGGGTTTGAATTGAAACATAGTTACCCAAAAATACCTTTCTTTGTTTGGTAAAAGTGCTGGAGGCGGTGCTAGTGATGGATTATATGAAAATCAATAGCCCGTATTCTCGTTGCCTTTCCTCTATTTACCGATCTATATGACGCCAACACAAATATTTAAAAAAAATTGTAACAAGACCCTTCGATTATGAACTCCTCCTCTGTTATGCATGTTGGGGGGTGTGATTATTTATTCTAAAGTCACGCACGTGGGAAGAGTGGTTTAAACTGAAGTGCTTTTACCTTGAAAAATGCACTCTTCAGCGTATGGAAAAAGTTGAGGCTTCCAATTTATGGGGTCGCGAGGACGCTGGTGGCCGAGGCTGATGTGGGTAAACGATTAAATACAACGTTAAACAGAAGACCACCGAGGCCATTAAATGCAAGTTAAATGAAGATTTAAAAAGCGGGTCACATGGGTTTATGTGTGCTAGATACCTGCTCCCTCTACAATATTTTGCATTATACAAGTTGGATTAAATATAATGTTTTAAATACACAAGTTAACTTTTCCAATACACATCCATTTAGGCCATTCCCATTGCACAAATCTCGACATGGTATACATAAACATTCCAAGGGCACCCACACATATTAAACTTAATAAGCTATTTTTAGATTGAAGATTAGGCCTTAAGTAATAATATTATTATTAATACGAGAGACACTGCCCTTTTCAATTTTTTACCTCTGTCAAACCACATTTCAGCTAATAGCACGTAACGATATCGCCGTATGTCCGCGGCAAAAATACTCCAATCTTGTGCTGACATGGCCACGCGCATAGCCACACCGTTAATGTCACTCATCCGCTATGTTCACCAAAATCTTCCACAACCATATTACATTGCATAATAATTTCCCACACAAAAGATAAGCAAGAAAACCAGGTTACATTTGCCTCGTTTGGTATTTTCAAAAAATTATGCACATTCTCAAAATTATCAATGAGAAACGTCTCTGTTCACGAAAGTCATCGATTCTCATTATATGGAAGGTTTTGGTCTCCTTTTTTTGGTTTTGATGCATTTTATTGTATTTTTGCAGCTTGGTGAATTTTCGTAGCTTTGAGTGTTAGTGAATGCCCTAGCGTTTGCGAAGTGACATTTTTCGTTTACAAAATCGAACTGAATATGATAATTCGCTTGAGTTGTGACCATGCTTTGAAGGCTGGTTTTGTCGTTGTTTGAAACTTGATTTCGAAGTTAATCTGTGTTTTCATTGGGGTACGAGAGTAAAGTGTTTGCTTATTTCTTTCTGGTGCAAAATACATTGCTTTGAGCGGAATACTTTGTTTGGTGTATTTGCAATTTGGCCTTAATAAATTTGCTGGCCTGATGCAATTTATAGTCTTAAAATTTGATATGCAATTTGAACTCTATTAGATTTGCTCCAAACTGCCGTTTTTACAGTAAATAATTTGCTTTGGCTTCTCTGTTGTAAAATAGAGGTTTATTCACACCATAGGCTAAATCTATTTGCTGTATGTTTCTCGTCTGTTTGAGATTTCGAGGTTACTCTTGCATTTGCATTCCACACTTGTCTTTTCAGGGTTCCCCTATTGATTCTTGCAATTTAATAACTGCCCAAAGGAAATTTTGTACGTTGTTTTTGACTTTTTTATGAAAAAAAGAAGGTTCACACTGAACTAATGCTGGTTTATCTAGGATTTGCTCCTTTCAGGCTGTTTAGATGAGGTGGGAGGATCATAACAACTAGAATGATTAGGCTTGTTTTCTTGTAATGCTTCCTTCACTTACACAGTGTGAGAATTTAAAAACCCATGTTTCGAATCCCTTCCACCCCATCTGCGGGAGAAATTGTCTGTTCTTCTTTAAAATTGAAAAAAAAAGGACAAAGGAAACATGTATATGAAATTTGAAAAATCCTTGGCATAGGTGCAGAGTGGAATGATAATAATTTTTTCATCAGGAAAAGCACAAAGCCACCGATGATTATAGCACAGGTCTCAGAGTCCTGTGCAGGAAAACAGCGTCTACTTGTATCATTTCTCTTCCAGAGAGTTGCAGATAAATTGAATTTCATTTCCTGATCAAGGAACTTTACTGTTTACCAAGAGTGTTTCAACATGTATTGCTTGCAAAGAAAATGTCAAATTTCTAAGCACAAAGTAGATTCTGGTCCAGCAAATACAAATACAAAGAAATACTTTGAAGTGCATTTAGAGAGGATGTTGATGGCTTTTTCATGTCTTCCACGGTGAAGCATCAAGCTCAGGCTCTGCTGTTATGGACAAAATTCATAGGTCTTGAGCCCGAGGTATAGGAACAGTCACTGGAGGCTCTCACCTTCTGCTCCAGAGGTCTATGCTGGAGAAACATGTATCCTTTCTCTTGATCTGACCATACTCAAGAACTTGACTCTTTGAACAGCCATCAAAGAACAGAATTTGTCCGTTCAGGTAGAGCATCGCTGGCAGCGTCGGCAGCATTCAAGAGAAATTCTTCACTTCAGAATTTTGGTTTAATGTGACTCATTACTTCAAACGCTTATAAAAAGCAACCAGGAGCATGCAGGTGGTGCAAGCGGGATCACTAGGGATACACCATACAGATTCATGAAGCATATGCAAGTCAAACTTGCTTACACATGAAGAGGTTTATTCGCTGTCAAAGCGAATACAGAGTGGCCCTTCCTTACGGAAACACAAATGCAAGGTTTGTCCATCTTTTCAAATTGAGATTTTTCCCATTTAGCT
>CM034151.1:270051850-270064124 GCA_019776745.2 Taxus chinensis | reverse complement strand
CTATGCCGGGACATAATTATGGAAATTCTGTGCATTTGGACGACTGGATTGGCATTACAGAGATGAATTAAAGGTCTTGATTGTGACAGTCATGAAATTGTAGTCAAGTGTCTCTGGGTTGTTCGTGTTTGTTTAATTTTGGGACATCCACGATGTTGTTTACTTCCTGGTGGGGCCCCCACCGCACATCAAGAAATTGCAACACTTCTAAAGCAATGAACAGTATACTCTTAGATAAGACATACGATAAAGGAAGAAGACGAGTAAACTTAACTAGCATAACCAATCTCATAAACATTACGAGGTTTTGAAAGTGTGAAAATTCTCTTCCTTCCCGATGTTTGTCTTCGAAGACGAGAGCATTCAGCTTTTGATGTACGTTATCACCCATTAGCGTCCTGCGTGATTAGTGAATGTCTACCCCTTGCGGTTTCTATGGCATCGAGGATGATGCTCTCCTAAGGAAGGGAATGTATGTGCCAGAGCGGGGCATCACACCTTTGCAACGGTGGCCCTACATGTGGAAAGAACCTAGAGGAGTGACACCGTTGGACAGGCAACCGAACCCAGACCTGTCGCCTCATCCACACATTAAATTACAAACCAATTTTTCTTGGATCTGAACAAACAGAAGCACATGTGGTGGAATAATGTTGGGGGGAGTAGATATAGAGTGATACAGGAGTGCATTTAAAAAAAAAAATTACTCGAAAGTTCATATAGAATGGGAATAGGTGAGGATGTGACAACTCAACCTCCTTATAGTTTTTCACGTCCCTCAGATGCCTGCCGAATTTTAACATCCATAAGACAAGTAAAAGAGTTCAACAAATTTTTGGAAATAAACAAGGCTTCTGTGAAATCGACTGATCCAGATATACCCAAAATGGGTTTGTTGGAAAAGTTAGAAACCGACAAGTAACCTCCCTTCCTTGTAAAATTGTGGCTTCGTACAGGAGGACTCCCTCAAACCATAATGGACAATTGAATTTCCCTTCCTCCGTATCACATGTGCCAGAATGCAAGTCGTGATGAGGGATGAACGCCAAAAAAGCATAAACGAGTGAGGAATTTTTCAGTATGTTGCATTTTGCAAATTTATGTAGACGTGCATGCAAATGTGGAAGCATACACTTGGCAAATTTAGCTTATTACATAAAGCCTGAATGTTTGCCTTCAAGAGCATCTTGTTCGCGGGGAAGGTGGTCATCCTGTTGAAGCTTCCCTTTCCGTATTTCCCCCAAATGTCTGATAATAGAAATTGATTGCAATGGACCAAAGAGGGAGGGAAGCCTCATAAGATTATTGATCATGAACTCAATTACATAAAACTGCAGAGCTGTAATAGACTTAATAGATATTAGACAGCCGCATATGGATAGACAATGTGAGCACCCGATAGGCACCAACGAAGGAGATGAAAACACCCATCTCACATGCACAGGTAATTACTAACTAATAACCATATTGAATGTTTATCCAAACATAATCAATCTTGAATGGCAAGTCAGCTAGACTAGAGTGCACATGTTACACATTATTAAATAAAATACAATGCAATAAATATTCCGTGCTAAATTATGCTACATTTCCCCCCCGGAATTTTGCATAGTTTCCAATAAGTGGAGAGGAACGCTCTAAACAGTTGAATTTGTCACGATGCAAGTGACTGAGTGAAAATATCGCCTTCTGTTCAGCTTTTAGGAACGAACTGGAGCTGTTGTTTGCCTTCAAGACATCGCAAATATGAAAGGACTTGTCTTCAATATTCTTTGTGGTTCTCTCTGAATACGGTATTGTACAAGCTTCAAAACCCTTCATTTCAACATATATTGAGTAGATTTTTTGTTGTGGTAACCAATTCCCTTCCAGTATTCCGCATAGCCATATTGCTTCACAAACAGCTTCACCTAGCAAAACAAGCTCATCGCTCCTTCTGTAAAAGAGTGGAAACAAAGTTGTGTTGTCGTTCCTCGCCATGAGATCATCCAGATCCCATAAAGACGAAGCTGATGTTGTTGACGTCTTATCATCTTGTTTCCCCTGCCTCCTGCAGGATCGAATCGTATATCCTGCGTCAAGAAAATTTTTCATTCGTCTTGTACTCTAGACCAGGTCCAACTGTTCCCCTTCAGATATCCTTAGTCTATCTCTTTTTTTTCTGCTTTCCAATGACATATTTTCATTCTTCGTGCAGACCTGATAAATAGTTTTACTGAAAAGCTGATATCTAAGTCTATAATGTCAAGGTAATGCTACTACTCCCGATCCTATACCCGGATAAGAGTTCATTCACCGGTTGTGATGGATAAAGATGAGATATTGAAGTCTGTCTTCCATAGTGTAGAAATAGGAGTGCAGTCCATCATCTAAAGTTCTCGCGTTGTTGTCTTGTGTATTTCAACTTCCCTACGACACAAAGATATGATATCTTTGTTTCATACTTCCATCCAGACAATAGTGCATGAGCCACGAGATCTCTCATGTCAAACGAAGTCGTTAAATTCTTCTCTGTGTTCCAGCAAAATCGATCATCTTCACAAACTACCTGATGAACTGATCGTCACATAAACAAAAACCATAAGCATCTCCTCCCCCTTTCTTTTTGAGGTAAGATTGGGGTCATAAGGATTCTTTTTGCGAATCCATGACTTATGAATGCTCATCAATTTTGATGTACCATGCCAGGGTGCCTTGTTTTAAATAGGCCGTCATAGAGATTTTAGAGTTTCATACCTCACTCTTTTCCCGTATTACATAACCCTTTGGAGAGGCTATAGACTTCTTCTTGCAAATCTTCCATTAAGAAAGGCGCTTTTCACATCCATGTTTGACTAAACTTTTCCCAACAAAATTGGGTGCGCTAGAGCAAAGACTCATCCTAATGTCCTGATCTTGGTTGTGGGAGGTATGTCTCCTCATAATCAATGCCGTCTTGTTATGGCCAATAACCCCCTTGGCTCACAAGCCTTGCTTTATGCTTGTCAAAGTCCCCATCGTATTTTACTTTAGTTTTTGAATATCCCTCTGCATCCATGGGTGTTGCTCTTCCCTGGTGAAGGTCGCAAGTAGCCAGGTGTTTTCTTCATTCATCACTGCCTAATACGTTGATCCATGGCATCCTCTTTCCAAGCTTTGAGTGTAAGGGCTTCTTGGAACTATGATGCTCACCGGTTTCAACAACTCTGCCATTAGTGCCTCTTAACCTCTTCATACTTGATTGGCGAGTTCTAGTCCAATATTGGGATGATGTGCTAGGTGCATCATCCAATTTGCATCTCTTATTATTTGATATACCATTAGGTAACTTCTTAGCTATCAGCGAAGAAGGCCATTGGCTTGTGTAATCCAATTTTTCACCATCTCCAATTTAGCCACTGTCTCTTCATGGGAACATCAAATTAATATATTCACAAGGAGGTGTAGTCTGGCATGGTTGTTGAGTCGTGAGTGGAGCCATCTACTTACTTCTTCGTCTCAAGAATCAACACCCTACGTGGTGTATACTTTAATTTGCTTTCAGATCCCACAAATCTGTACCCAAGTGCTTCTTCACGTATCCAATGATATTAATTTCTCAACTTTCATATCCACTTTTTCTATTTTTCTGGGGTTATGTGATGCTACTTGCAAAACCCAACTACCTTCGGTGCATTGATGGTTTTTCAATTTGACCATGCTCGATGTGGCACCCCTGTAAGAAGCTCCCTGTGGGCACTCTGTTTCAACAAATAGACTATGTTTCTTTTGCACAGCTCTCCCCAAAAGTCTTTGTTAAACCTAAGTCGTCAATCCATACAATCGCAACCATTCTCCATATAGTATAACAAGCCTTCTCCTCAACTATACCATTTCTGCTGTGTATGTGGAGTAGGAGGGCATTTTCAATGACTTCCCCTGAGTATCCAAGTAAAAGTCTTGAAAATCATTTCTTTGATTTCCTTCCCCCCCGATCTGACGGAGAGTTTTGATCTTTGCGACCAACTTCAATTCTCAAGCAAATGCTTTGAAATCGGAAATTTCAAAGGCTTGACTCTTGTTTCTTAGACATATTCCACATCTTTCTTGAGTGTCGTAATCAAAATCACAAGTATTGACTCCATAAGGACTTGGTTGTATGGGCCCCACCCAAGATTGGGTGCACCAAATCAAGCTTTTCCCTTAGCTCTATATGTGTTCTTCTGTAAGGTACTTTGTGTTACTTTCAGCGAAGCATGTGACACTTTGGTCATGTTTGCTGGATGTAGGCATCCTTATCACCTATGTTTCCCTTTTGAATGTTTGGAGAAGCGAGCCAAAACTGATGTGACCATATCTGCTATGCATAGTTCTACAGATTGTAGTCCCTTTGGACCTAGAGCTTGACATCCTTGTGGACAAAAATCAACGTTGAACATGCGTCCCACATTGAGGCTCTTGCTACAACATTGGAAACCGTTGACGTAATCTCTTATCAGCACAACTTTTCTCCATTAGTACTGTCAATCACAATTCACTTTAGTATCAAGGATGTAACTAATTGATCCAACTTCTTGTCAACCCAGGTACATACAAATACATTTGGGATTTTATAGTGGTGCTTTCCAAGATGGTATGAAATGTTTCTAATCCCTTACACTGAATATGAGTCTATCACCTAATGACACATGGTTCTTGTTAGGTGAGTTCACATAGTGTGTAAACCAATCCGCGTCCAGTCATGTATCGAGTTGTGCCTGATCAATTACCAAATATCTTGTGTGGACTGGTTCTTCATCAAATGTAGTATGATCATGTGGGTCCTCATCGAATCAGCCTCAATCAAGTCCCCTTGTTTGTGTTTGGGTGTTTTCGTCTTTTGCCATTACCATTTTTATACCCTTGAGTTTTGTTGTTGTTGGACTTTCCCTTGATTTGAATTTGGTTACCCCTCTGTTGGTTGTTTGCGTTTTGGAATTTGCTTGAATGAAACCTTTTTTTAGGAAGTGTAAACCAACACTATTTGATGTCCGTGTCCCCCTCTATGCAAATGGGACACTTCTGTGTTGTCTCATTGGACGTTGGTCCCTTTGTTGACTTGATTGTTGTTAGGGCTCTTTTGTTGGACTGGAAATTTCCCATTACCTTTATGATTAGAAGATAGGTGCTTGCTCATCTTCATGTCGTTTGTGTTCATGCCTCTTCCTTATTGGAGTAATTGACCAACTTCTCAAATTTACTGGGTGTTTCCACTCATAGTGATGTTTGTCACAAAGAATTCTGTCGGAAGGATGAAGTTTCTCGCCCACCAATTGGTCGAGGTCCCACACTATCTCTATTTCTAAGCGCCAATATAGATGCCCTCAGAAGTAGCAACTCATCTCAAAAAAACTTCACCTGCTCATTGTGCTGGAACTTGAAGAGTTATGCAGTTGGTGATATTAGTTGAAGATTGGCATTCTTGTTCTTTGCCTTATAGAAGGTGCTCAACTTACCCCATCCATCCTTGCCCGGTGTACATCTCTAATGTGGGCTTGCACATCGTCTGTTATGCCAAACAAGATGATCAACTTGGCCTTTTGGATTGGCCCCTTAAAATTAAACTTGTTTCTTCCATCATCAAGTGATCTTGTTGTTGTTTCATCTACAACTGTCATAAGTCGTTTTCAAACTCAAGTAACGTCTTGATCTTTGCGTTTCCTGTAGCGTAGTTTCTCCCTCTCTAAGTATTCTGAATCTGGCAAGAAGAACTTGGTGCTGGACACCCATTTGTGTATCTAAATTTCTGAAACATCAAATTTCTGACAGAAGGTAACGGGCTTGTATCACTCTAAGTTTATGTATATGTTCTCCCTCTCAATTACCATCAGGAGTCGTATACAAACCTTTATATATATGCTCCCTTCCAATATACCCATCGGTACGTGGAAATATCACCCTTTCAATAATCCTTGTAGTACAGAAAGAGGTTAATGCAGTAAAAGATTTAGTATTGGTAACGTAACATTATGGGAGGGTTTGTGGCACACAATGCTGGAGGATCAAATATGTGTGTAATCATTCCCTTTTAACTCCCCATCAATTTTATAGGGTGATGCCCTATGACATTTAGCACTATGTAGGGCCTTACGGTGGCAGTATTAGTCGCGGACGGCATCACTCGTAAGTGCTCCTACCCAAGCAACCGTATATCACTAGACCCTGGCTATGATATCAAAGATCTCATGTGATAGAACCAACATAAAATAACAAATTTACAAGCCTTCGGTTTTACTTTTTCACTTTAAATATTTTATGCACCCAAGATAAGAAAACAAATGCTCCAAAAGTACATCAAATGAACTTTTTATTTCCCCCTCTTGACAAAAAAGTCTACAGAGCACAAAAACACCATTTAGAGTTAGGCCAAAAAAGTATTTTTTACAGAAAACAACAACTAACCCCAAGCGGTTGTTTTTCTTTCTACTAAAGTAGCTGTGGGGGGCTCTCTAAATGTGTTTGGTGAGCTTCTAAATTTGGAAATCCCCCAAAATTTATTAATTTGGTCCAAGGTTTCCAAAAAACTAATTGATACAAAATATGGAGAGACTGGGAAGTGACACCGTGCCTGTTTTTATTCCAAATCCAAAACAACAATCTGAATATTTTTTCTTTCACATTTCTCATAACCCGTGATCCTAGGTTTTTCAAATTGTTAAGTCATCAATAAACAATATTTTTCTTGCTAAAAACCCACAAAATTCAAAAGAATCATAATCTTATTTTTTGAGATATTACCATTTACCTAGCTAGATCTAATTTTTTTAGAAAAAATGACCTGAATTTCACAGACTTTTCCGTCACATGTAGAGGCTGATCTGAAGATGGATGTAAAATTCAAAAGTGTGTGCCTCCTCTTATCTTTCCAGAAAAAAAATAACACTATCAATGTCTACATGTTTAAAAAATATGAAAAATTTACACACATCCTTTTTTCGAGAGCTATCTGCGGAATTTGGTACTGGGACGTGCTCAACCTTTTGCGCCCTGCTCCCCAGAGAAAAGAAAAAAGGAATTTTTCACACCTCCACTTTCATATGGTCTAAATTTTTTTTCACTTTTTTTTTATATCTGAAATTTTTTCAAGATCTTTCTTTCTCTCCTTTTTTTTTTCAAATCTCTTGGTTTTTTTTCACAAATACTTTTTTTAAAAAGATCTTTTTTAAAGACTCCAAATCTGAAATATTTTTTTTTTCTGCCAATATTTTTTGGATCAATGGGCTAGCCAGGGACTAATCCAAAAAAATTACCTTCCACAATCGGGGATAGGTCAAATTTTGTGTTGAAAGATGCTTGGGAGGAATGGAGGTTGTGGATGCGTCAAATGGCCTCTCCCTTTTGATGTTCGATCTCTTCTTCTTCTCCAATGGATCCTCTCCAATGTGCTCCGCTTCATAACCTTGCCTTGGATAGAACCTGCTCGGATAACCAAATATAAAATAGAATTAGATTGCAATGACAAAGAGGGGACAGGAAGTCTCACAAATATTATGATCATACATATCAGACCATAACATGCAATATTATATATCTTTATAGATAGTAGACAGCTCCCTATGGATAAGACGACAAACCCCTACAGCACCACTACGAGATGATAAGACCCATCGCACGGCAACAGGAATTACTACTAAGACCAATATGTGAATGGGGGAGCCAACAGAACAATATTGAATCAAAGCACAGACGAAGGTGCACAGGGGCACATTGAGGAAATAAACGACAAGGCAAGAAAATGCAATGAATAGGCCTAGGCGCAAGGATGCTAACAAGGGTGTGGTGGGGGCCACATAAGCTAGTGGGAGTGCCGTCAGGGAATCGGGAGGAAAAGACATCCTGTAGGGCTTGTGCCTTTAAGTAGTTTTGGTTAGCCTCACCAGGTATTGGCCTTCTAAATGTTGTAGCTAACCTCGGAGCTCTCAGGGCAAGTCACATGTTCCGATTTTTTCAGATTGTAATGTGATATCAGTAAGCGGGCCAGAGTATGAAGAATGGGGAAAAAAATTATTCAGTCCCGTGCAGCATTTCATGATCGAGAAGCAATATCATACCTGTCATTCACAAAGATGTTGTCGATTGATGAACTCAGTATGACCCGCTTGATGAAATGTAGACAAATGATGGAGTTGGCAGGCCCTCATGTTACACACCCATAACAAAGGGTTTACAAAATAATGAGTCGCAACAGTGCTAAGTATTTTGCCCTGAAATACTGGGGTAATGGACTGGTGGCTACACGACCACCCACCTTTATCTTTTTTGAGACATGGATTTGGTTGCTATCCCAACGCACTTAATACGCATCTGTACCATGGCTTTACTCATTTAGAGGCACTGGTTGTTCAACAAATGTTCTTCTTTCTTCCACATATATTTTTCCAACAAAACTGACCCACTGATTTTTGACAATTTTGTGGTGGATGTTATTTTCCAATTTTTTATTTCATGGCTCCAAATCCGTGCAATCGATGGTGCCATGTCAACTCTCCCCAACTTCTCTTTCTGCCTCGCCAATTCATTTCCCAAGGCCCGGGTTCACTCCCCTTATCTCTCATAACACACGTATTAGTTTTTTCATTGGTAACTTAATATAATTTTAAATATGCGGATTATAAAATACTACTTTAATTGTGTTTATATTAACGGTGTTCAAATAAGAAATGGGTCGTTTCATAACTCACGATCAAAATAACCCCTTTTTAATTAACCAGAACTTCAACCCGCTTCTGAGGTGATTTAGGAAAAACTTCCTACCCAAACTAATCACATACAATATTGTGTTAATCGACAAGACTAAATTTGACTTCCCAATAAAAGGTTGTGACCATCTCCCTAGTTTAAATAATAATTTTTGCATGTTTCGAAGACGCGTTAAGTGCCTTTGTACTCCAAAAAAAATGGGGTGTTAACTTCATTTCTTCAATGTACCTGTTATGTGAGGATCCATCACCTTACCTGTGTTTGACCCTTAATGAACATTTTGTGATATTTTTGATGCAATATGGGGACAATGTTACACTATTTTGTAGTTGTAAAGAAGCTCTTAAAACTATACCAGTTGTCTTTCATTTGAACTGTCTTTGAAAACCTGGATAGAAAACATATTATCTATCTTCGCAAAACCGCCTAGAGTTTTTTAGCTAGACATTATGAACTTTTTCATTAGGAAAAACACTTTTATGGAATATTTTTGGCAATGGCAGTTTTAGAGGCCCTCTGGTCATAGTTTTACTAGTCAACGACAGTTAGGACCCGTGGCTTCATCAATCATGTCGCCGTTTGAAAATAGTTTTCTAGTTTCAGAGTTCCGCCACTCTGATGCATTAATCCATAGATGGGGGAACTTGTAGGAATTTATCATGGCATGTCATTCTATCAAATGTTAGTTATGGATGTGGCTTACTGAGTGGCCCCCTTGAGCTAAACTTTTAATCATTGCAACTAGAGTCAATTAACGACCAATTCCCCAAAAAAAGTCACCAACGTAAATCGTCGCCATTTGTCCCATTCGGGCAACTGCTATGACTCTTGGTAAGTAACTGACAGTCCTAAATGTAATCGTGTTTGTTTTTCATCGAAAACCACTGTTTGAAAGTGGTTTTCTTTCTTAGCCGCTGATCCTGATTTGAAATTGTTTTTGTATTAGCCAGAAAATGTAAAAATAGAAATTGTGGACCCTCGTTGGGTTGCCAAACCACTGTAAAACTTTGAAACATATATAACTGTTTGAAAACTATAGAGTTAACGGTTGTGGTGGAATAGAACTTGTGATAAATGGTGGTTCTCTTTTCTCTCGCTTCTTTTCTTTCTTCCTCCTTTGGTTACGAAATGAAGTGAAATGAAATGAAATGAATACAACGTCTCTAAACCTTTTCTTTCAAATGAAATTGAATTATTATTCTATGTAATGGGAACCGGGAAAAAGGTTAATTATGTTAGATTAGGGTTGATGTCATCCCAGTAATTTATCGTTGATTCATGCTCATATGGTTTTGTAGGATGAAGAAATGATGGCGAAAGGCGATTGTATTCTAATATCATTGTATTTCTATAGTTCCTGTGTAAAATGAATAATGTATAATTAGTCTCATGTGTTGTAGAAGGTTATATTTTTTGATAATTTGCTAATATGTATGAGATGCTATGCTTTTTAGGGATATCTAACGAATGTTTATTTAATCATAGGTTCAATTTGATTCATAGTACGATGGGTAAAAAAAAGGTTTGATATATATAAGCTCTCTCTATATATTATAAGTAACTTCCCTTGACAGTAAATCTTGTAGTGCAGATTCATTGTTTCCACCAGTAAATGATTAATCATCATCTTGTGTATTCTTACTTTGTAACTGTAATAAAGATATTGTAATCGACATACTCACCCGTGGAAGAAGCTCTAGGTATAACTATGGCTTCATGTGGGAATACAGGCGACTGATAAGACATTGAAAACCGTAAAGAACTTAAACTCCTTCACTCGATGGAACCTCCTAGCTTGGGTAACCAAAACCAGAAGGGGTTTAATCACTTTTTCGTATGTTTGTCCATTTTCATAACCGGACAGATGAGAGACACAGTCAACTTTATTTGGAGTTGATGTAATATACTCCTCCTTCCTATCCTAGATACTACCTTGTCTTCCAAGATAGTTTTAAATCAAATGTCTTCAGCGAATGAAATCCCTGTTGGATTCAACGACATAATTGTGAGATCGGGATCTGTTTATTCTATGTCTTGCTTCTTGTAGTGGAACTCTTTAAGTCCCCTCCGCAGCTAAATGTGCTTCTCTTGTGGCTTTTGACAAGATAAGTTCATTGACTCTCATGAAGGGTTTACAGGGTAAATATGGTGTAACCTTAATCTATCTATAATAGGGATTAAATCCCTGATTGACAATGAATTAACTAAACCTTAGTTGATGTGGAGTTAACTGTGGTAGAAATTATAAGTAACTCTTTGCAAAATATATTTTTTGAAAGATGGTTTGACCTAAAAGAACCAAGAACGAAACTTTCTCGTAAAACCTGTTAAGGTCCTTTATGACATTAAGGAATCAATAATATGTCCAGGTGGAATCGTGAAATGCATAAACATGGGAGCATTACCCTTGAACACAAATCACTTGTTGGTTTGTGTAGTTATAATGCTCTAACCATGTACTATCTTTTACGATTGTCAAACAAGTATTTCCTAACTGCTTTGTTTTAAACGATGGTAATAAGGAGACCTTATTCGATTAAAACGTAATAGCATAAAGAGTAAAAAACAAGATTTTTATAGTTATGAATAATCCACTCTTTTTGATTTCCGTATTCAAACTTATTCACCATTTCAGGAGTGTACAAATAATCTGAATTCTCCCTTGGTGGTGATCAAATTCGAGAAAACACCATTATATATATATCAAAATGGAATTCCACAAGACATTGAATTAGACAACTCCACAAAAACAAATGTGGGTCAAAGGGAATAACTATACCATGATCGAAAAATGTTTTGGGGAAAAAATTTATCTTTTAATAAATCTTCCTTAAAATCCTAATATTAACTTTCTAAACATCAAGTCAGATTCACTTGAGTTACAAGGGTAAAAGGTAAAATTTGATAAATGTTCGAGAAGCATATATTCTTACATAAGAACAAGATTAAGAACACGTTATTGTATTGAATTAGGTTCATAATATCGTAAGTTATGGAAATTTCTGTAAAGATAAAAATGCCAACTTAAAATGGTTGAATTGTTTAAATTAATTAGGATGAACTTAGAATCTGTAGATGGAAAAAGTTAAATGTTTCCTTGCACACGAATGTCTTGGAATGTGGAGCATAACTAAAATGCACAAAGAAATTGTGTTGTGGTTGCCAATCCTTGCGTCCTTTTCTTGTGTTGGGTCATTTCTATATATTCATTCAGAGAAAGGGTGGGCATTGACTTTCTATGGTGTTTTCATGTTCTATTTGAGTCGCTGACTTATGTAAGTTTTGTAATGCATTGTCGATTTTTTTTGTATTGGAACCCTTTTTCCGGTGTTGTGTAAGTGAGCAATGTAAGTCAAAAATTTATCATGGTATTTTGAGTTGGTTTTGTGTGTTTGTAACATGTGGGGTTACTTGTATAAAACTCTAAACATCATATCACCTGTATCTTTTCTAAAACTCTTAGCCCACTATGGGTCATCTATCTTTTAGTTTTTATTTATTAAATTCAAGCAAAGGAAGGAAATATAGATACTTACTTAATTTTAAAAGGGCTAAGGAAATTTTTGGTATTTACTCC
>CM034151.1:270001868-270045638 GCA_019776745.2 Taxus chinensis | reverse complement strand
GGGATAATCTTCAAAAATGGTATTCTTAGATTTTTGAGAATTTTGACTTTTTCAAATTTCATGGTTTTTTTGATTTTTTGATTTCAGGTTTTTAGAAGTCTAGCATTTTTGGGTTGTCAAGGACTGTCAGTTCCCAAATCAAGTTCCACTCTAAAATATCAAAAATACAGGTCTTTCAATTTTCCATTTTTAAATATCGTCAGGTTTGGTGTGTAACTTAGCAGATCTAGCGTTGAGGCTCACTTCTAACACATCTGGTGACTCCGCAGGGGTGAATTCAGTCAGCGGTGTAAAGCGCAAAAGTTGCCTAGGCAATAGAAGGAATTCAAACCGGTCTAATACTCGAGAAGAGGGTCTATTTTTCCAATGCAACTATCCCAGTAAGGCTGAACGTTATTAAGAAGACGCACAAAGATCACCGCTCCACCTAACAGGACTTTGTCTACACACCTCCACCTAGTAGGCCTTTTTCTCCCATCGACCAGGGTTCTTTAGGCCAATCATAATGGCACATCTACCACCGATTCCCTTTGTCAATTTCACTGGAAAGTAGTCCACTTGTCCCTAAATGCTCATAATCAAATTTCCAGTTTCAGCCGCTAACGAATATACCCTATTTTACAGGAGAAAATCATACTACTCTACTACCTATTGATCATCCAGATTTGCTAATGCATGTCAATCCCCGAATAAATGCAATGGATGTTGCAGTCAAGCGTTGTTCTTCATCTTCCATGCAGGGCTTACAATGGTTTTAGGAGCCTTACAAGCAGGCCTATTACAAAGAATTGGGAACCAACTTTGTTCTGCTCTTTGCAGCCAATTCGAGAGAGGGTTGACATTTATCTTTATATTGGAATAGCTGACACAACAAATCAAAAGGTGCTTCCTAACGAACAAATGGCAATTTCAACTTCAAGATTCCACGGACAGGGACAAGATCCCACTAGCTAATTAGACCAACTGCCGAAGGAGCATCTCCTTTATTTCTTAAAGGCTAATAAATCAGACTATAGGCCATGATGATCCAATCATGAGGGACACAACGCTGTCCAGGGTCCTATGACACACAGCTATCAAGCATAGAACTGTTTGATCCAAGCCCGGCAAGCTTTCACAAGGCCACCAGCTTGCCTTCCTATCCAACTGGGAATCCTACACCTACAACAATCAATCAACCCCAGAGTTGAATCCCATTCCCATAGCCTAGAAATTCCAAGCAATAATGAGGCGTCGACTATTCTTCAAATACTTCAAGAATTGCAGGAGGTCAATAAACAATTGCAGACCTTGGAAATGAGCTGTGATATCAAAAACACAAGCTCAAGTACTAGACCTTATACCTACAGCACATTACATCTAGGCCCCCAACGCACCAAAATAGACCACGCACTCAGCGTTCAATCAAAACAGAACGAAGGGACGCCTCAAGCCTGCCAGTTCCATTTCGAACCTAATGATCCAAATGCACGACTCCTCAAGATGCTTGGTTCCAACAAAATAACCTGGCACAGGAGTTTCGACTTTTGTTACCCTTGCAATTACCCCTCACAAGCAGTCAGCATTTTTCAATGGGGCACTGAATCACAACAGGCCTTGATGGTTTCAAAACATTGGTGTTTTGCTCAAGAACAAGCCAGGAGGAGAATCAAAGCAACAAACTGCAGACCAGAAGGACCCTCTCCAACAGAAACCACATTGGCAAATTGGCAACGGAAAGACTCTATGGATTTAAACCAACAGCCTTTTTCAAGGCGTGGCTGCCATACACCACGGTAAATCAAAAAAAAAAAGGTAGGAAATCAGGATAGGGACAATCGTGTAATCTAGTTTGGTTTCTCCACCACTCTTACCCACAAGGTGTTCAGTAGACCAAACGCAGCTCCAAATTGCAAATCACCCAGGTAACCTGTGTACGCCACACAACGCACTGCGCAAGCTCCCAGAAACGTTTATACAACCAATAAGGACATCAAAAGGACAAAAGTACATCCCCTTTCCACATCATGGATCAAATGCAGAAGCGAACATGAATATGTCAATTGTGAATCTGTATCCATCCCAGGACAAAGAGCTCTTCCAACTGCCATGCTAAGATTGGTGAACCTTCGCACCAGCAGGACCATATTCAAGAGAAGGTCCCTCGACTAATGCTTCTTCAACCTGAAGGGAATCATGGAGGACAACACTGTAAATTTTGGAAACCAAACCCCCTCCATTCTATTTTTCATTAATCATCGAGGATCACTTAGTACATCTTGCCTGATTGATTATTTTGGCAAGTAGTCATGATTTCGCGAAATAGTGGATCAGCTGGTTTAAATATGAGCCAGTGCTGAACGGAGAGTAGTACAACTAAGGAACGGCAGTGGAAAACTTTTGGCGTCAATCAAGAGTTAAGCCTAACTCTACATTCTGTCCTAATGTTACAGTTTTGCAGATGTGTCTATGATGGACCTTCCTCCACTCTTTATGTGGTTTATCACGAGAACTTCACTGTAAACTCGTGTATATTTATCTGTGGATGGTCGCAACATGCTTTTTTAGGACAGGTATGGAGCTAAAGCAACAATCAGGTCAGACCCATTGCCCATTTCATATTTGAGCCTCATGTACTAAATCCTATCAATGCAACATATGCTTAGTTTTTGGATCAGAGGAGTGTTCAAGTGATCTAGAACTGTACTAAGGTCCGAGGGAAATTCCTTATTTAATCTTTGGATGAATGTGAACAACAAGAGTCCCATGACTTGACCCATACAAGGAATTGAAGGATCTGAATTGGCTTTTATTTTATACCCTAGAAATTCACCCCATTCCCGACATCATTCAGCCTGACAAAAGGATGAAAACAAAGTTTGGAAATTATTTTTGATGGTTCGAGAAGCAGACAAGGTGGCGGAGGAGTGGTGCAATGTTGATTTCACCACAAGACATCAAAGATTTTTTCATCTTTTTCTTTTCATTTCAGTTTTCCTGGTTAAACACACACTGAATACGAAGCATGGAATTCATGGATTTCATTGGGTCAGAAAAGGGGCCATAACAGAACTTACAGGGTGTTTGGAGCTAGTGACAATCGTCGCAACGCAAGTGAGGGGAACACATGCCCAAAGAATGACCTACTAATGAGCGACAAAAATAGGGTATTGGACCTCATTGAGGATTGTTGAAGCTTTCATTCAGCATTGTGTCCAATACCCAGGAAGAAAAAAAATGAAGCCGCCGCATAGGTCACACAGTGGAATCACGTTGATGTGGTTTGACAACATCATAAGGGGGAAAAACACAGCCACATATCCTGTGATTGTTATGCCAGCAGTTTCCAGATAATAACACAGCTGGCAGGTGTCTTGAGAACGATCAATGCAGATCACTCAATTTCTTACAAGAAGAGGCTTGAATTCCTCAGCTAGATGAATCAGGATAGATTAGAGCAAGCAGTATAGGGGATCAGGTAGGGCAGCTGCGGACAACAAGCTTCCTAAGGGTTTAAGTAACATTGGAAGTCTATCTTCAACCCTAACGACCAGTCTAAGGAAAAGGAAACCATACCGGTCAGATAGAAGATTCAGAGCCAATTCCAGTTGGGGAGGCAAAACACTTTCAAATTGCCATTGCCACTGAACAGAAGAATCAGATTTTGTACAAGACTTTTCAAGAATTTTCCAGATGTCTTCGCTTGGAGATATAGACTTAAGGGATTCGATCCACAATTGGCACACACATAACCATAGAATTGAGATACAGATGCTAAAGTCCCGTTATGCAGAAGCAGAGACGCAGTCAACCCTCACATGGATCTCTACTGAAGAAGAGCTAAATACTATAGAGGCAAGCATTATATTCTCTATCAAGTGCACTCAAATCTGGGTGGTCAAGTATCTTGGTTCCCCCCAGGTCAGGAGAAGGTGGCGAAATCAGGTTGTGTGTAGATTTCCGAGACCTCAACAGGCGCAATCTCATCAAAGATCATACCCACTTCCTTCAATGGAACAAAATCTGCCAAGTATTACGTGGTTCAGAGAGATCTCTCTCCTATAATGGCTACTCAGGTATAATTAAGGTGTGGTGAAAGAAGAGGACCAATTCAAGGATGGCAATTTCACAACCACCAAATGGGGACCTATGCCTACAAGAAAGCCATTTGGGCTATCAAAGTCTGGGGCCACATTTTTTTTTCCCACTTTCCCAGGCAATGGTATGGCATTCAAGGGTTTGAATCAATAAAATTTTGATATATCTTATGACATCACTGTATTCTCAAAAATGAAGCGGATCACCTCTATCATTGAGGCAATTATTTCAAGGTGTTAAGATTTGGGGTATCAATTGGAATCCCAAAAATCATATTCTTGGCTCACGAGGGAAAACTTTATAGGCCAATATGTTTCAAAGTAGGTGTTGACATTGACCCATAGAACGAGTTGAAGCACTTCAGCATGCCATTCTGCCAATCATAAGAAGGCTCTTCAAAGCTTCTTAGGAAGGACAATTTCACGCAGGTTTTTTCCAATTTTGTAGCGCTTGGGAAAACCACTACGCTGATGTTAAGAAGAGCATGGCATTTTAAGTGGACATCTGAAGGCCCGGCAAGTTTTGAGGCAATAAAAGGGGCTATATCTAAGCCCCAAAACTCCATCAATCTAGGACTATCTAAGGACTTCGTGCGTATGCCTTTGGTGTGGGGACACGATTTCTACAATCCTGGTACACAATACAAAAGAAGGATTAGAACAAACCAGTTGTTCTTCAGTCAAGGTTAGAGGGCAATACAAAACTAGGTACTCTTTCATGAAAAGCAGGGCCTTGCGGTAATCAAACGTGAAAAGAAATTCAAGCACCTAGTCTCAACAACAAGATCCAATTATAGTCTCAAGCGGGAGTCAAGGACTTCTTCTAAACAAGGGATCTGAAGCGAAACGTGTAGGATGGATAATCGTGTCATGGAATATGACATCGAGACAAGGTCACCAAACTAGTATGTGGGAAGGGACTCTGTGAGAAGACTAGCCTTGAGTAACAAGTTGAAGCTGGTGATTGAAAAGGAGAATACATTGGGTACTACAGGATGATCAAGCACAGAAATGTAGTGCCTACTCCTGTTGGACTCAAAAATGATACACTTCCTAAAGACAGGCCTATGCCCTCCAGAAATGAGCAAGAAAGAGGAGTACTTCAAATTAAAGCATTCATATGTGTCTTCTTGATGGTGTTTTGTTTAAGAAAAAATCAATGGAGTTCTAATGAGGTGCATTGGGATAAGTCAATGAGGGTGTTATGGAGATTTTCATGATGGAGATTCTAGAGGACAATTTGCCCGAGTAAACAAGATATCAAGATATGAAGGAAGGGGTAGTATGGCTGACAGTCTTCAGTGAATACTATACATGGATAAGAAAGTGCCAGAAAGTGCACTCTTCACTGCAAAGGAAAGACCAAGCAGCACTTGCCATGCACCCAATTCTCGGTGAACCAACCATTTATGCAATGGGATTGGAATTCGTCGGGTCATCAATCCAAACTTCAAGCCAAGGCCACAAGTGGATTTTCATGGCAACGGATATTCACCAAGTGGAATGAAGCCGTAGCGTTCAGGAAGGCAAAGCGTCTAACTATAGACTTATGAGGAATAGTGACAAGGTTCGGGGTGCGGCCACTATATCTCAGATAATGCATTGGCATCATAGGTCCAAGATTACAGAAAATGGGCTTAAGAATGGATCTATTTGAGCACCTCTTCAAATTGTACCAGCAGGTAATGGACAGGCAGAGCCACGAACAAGCATTGTTAAGGATCATCAGGACTCTAGCTGAAAACCAAAGGACATGGTATACAAAGATAAAAATCAGATTATGGGCTGAACTTGTTGAGGATCATTAGGAGAACTCTTGATGAGAATCAAGAGGTCTTGGACATACCAAGCTGAAATCAGCCTTATGGGCTGATAGGATCACTCCTCCCAAAATATCCACAGGCAACTCTCCCATTCAGGCTTGTCTATGGAAGAGAGGCAATCTTGCCCATGTCTGCTGAATTAGAAGATGAAGTGAGGTCAACCAACCTACAATTTTCTTGCATGCATTGTCCAGGTATTTAGTCCTCCTCAACACTCATGTTATTGGCTATCTCAAAGAATGAAGGTGCCAATTTTTATTGACTCGGGGAGTACTCATAACTTCATAACTGTAGTTAGGCTACTCTCCTCAATTGTTTATACCCAGCTCTAGAAATGTCAAAGTATGATTGCGGATGGTGGGGCAGTCAAGTGCACATGAAGTGCCATAGTGAAATCAAGATTTCCCATGGGGAGACTACATGTTTAGACTCACCTATGTTTTGTCTATTTCTATGGGAGGGGGCAAGATATTTTTTGGGGGTCCATGGCTCCCTACCTTAGGTCTATAGAGATGAATTTCCAAGAATTGTTCATGCGTTTTATCAGATGGAAGAAAATACAATTGAATGGATGGTAGCTAAGTCTACACAAGTATTAGATCTCATCAGATGCAAAAGTTCTCAGAAAAGGGTGGATGTATTTATAGTCAAGCTATTTTTCCATAGAAGTAACAAATACAGTCTTCAATTGCCACCCAACTTTAAAGATGTGGATGCTCACTCAGCTTTTGGGTATACACTTTCCAAGGGAATCCACCAGTTAGGGATCATGTCATGCCATTCAATTGATTCCGTCCAGGGAGCCAAACCCTAATATCAATACATACAGATACCCATATTCCCAGAAAGTGAGATCGAGAAAATGTGGAAAAAGTTGAAGCAAGTATCATCAGGCATAGCTAGAGTGCATATCTTCCTAGTGGGTCGTTGGTACGTAAGAAAAGATGGAAACTGGATGATTTGTCCCGATTACCAGAACTCAACAAGTACACCATCAAGATACAGTTTTCTATCCATAATTGTGATTTACTTATGAATTGCATGGTGCTGTTTTTATTTCAAAAAATTAAGATCTTGTTCGGGGTAACCCTCAAATTAGGATAAAAGATGAAGATGTTCATAAAATAGCTTTAGGACTCATGAGGGCCATTATGAGTTTTTTGGTAAACTTTGGTCTTACAAATCTTCCCTCACCTTTCAAAGCTTGATGAACACTATTTTTTAGGCTATTTTAAGGAAATTTTGGTATTATTTTTTCTTTGATGCCATATTGAATTTATAGTAGACATGGAGAACACTACAACATGTAAATAACGTTTTGGAATTTTTGGAGAAACATCCTCTATATGCAAATCTATCCAATTTTCTTTTGGTGTATACGAGGTACAGTACTTGGTCGATAAGTGTAATCCCATGAAGGTGTCAAAATTGATCCGCAGACGATCAAAGCTATGGGGGAATGGCCCACGTCCCAACAAACTCAAAATCTTCCGTGGTTCCTAGGAACTAATAGAGTCCTACAGAGTTTGTGGGCAGGATATGGTAGAATAGCAACCCACTCACTACATTGTTAAGGAAGATGCCTTCCATTGGACAAATGGCCACTAAATCCTTTAGCAGCTAAAGGACCAGTGCAGCACCCAAGTTTTGGCTACCTCCACAAATTCTCCAAAACCTGCATTTTTTAAATGTGACGCTTCAGGATCAAGGCTTGGAGTAGTTCTACTTTAGAAGTAAGAACCAATTGAATTTGAGACGTTTCCAATTTCAAAGGAAAATATCTACTCAAACCTGTCCTGAGAAATAAATGATGGCTATTCCTTCATGTGTCAAGCAATAGAGGCCCTAATCTCATGGGTAGACACTTCAAGTAAAAATGATCATGATCGTCTCCAAATAATTTTTGGAGCAAAAGGTTTTATCTAGACAACAAATTGGGGTACAAAAATTTTGGGTTATGATTTTGAAATCATATCAAAAAGGTAAAGATGTTTAGTTGATGCGTTGTCTAGAAGGGATCTAACCGCAATGATTTACTAGTGTGGGAATGTCCATGTTGACGGCCAAGTGGGTGGATGAATCAATATTGGAATGGAATCAGATAAGGACACACAATATCTAATACAAATATCAAACAAGGATCTATGACATCTAACAAATTTGAGTTTAAAGGTAATGCCCCTAGGATACAGGCTAGGTTAATACTTGAGTAAATATTCTGAGTTGAGCATAAAGATTCTTTGCAGAGCTACATGCCTCACCTGTTGGAGGACACTCTGGGTTTTTTAGACATATCATAGAAAAAAAGAGAATTATTTTGGGAAGGAAGCAGGGGGATGTACACAATTTTGTATCAGAGTGTTTAACAGTGTGCGACAGAAAAAGGGGAAATATTAACACCAGGTCTGTTCAACCCTTACCAATTCCGACCCAGAGATGGAGGAGGTCTCCCTGGATTTCATCACCGATTACTTGTTCCAGAAGGGTAAGAATTTTATTTTCGTGATTGTGATAGGCTCACAAATTGCCCATTTTGTTGTCCTATCCATCATTTACAACTAGTATAGTCACAACCTATTTATTTTGGAGATAGTTCAGGCTAGCATAAGAACCCCAAAGATAATTGTAAGTGATCGTGATCCTATTTTCAAGACAAGTAATTTTTGGATGAATTATTTTTAATGTTTTGGGTATCAGCTAGCTCACATTTCAATCTATCATCCTCAAACGTACGGGCAAACAGAAGTGGTCAACAAATGCTTAGAGGGGTTTTACGTGTTTTTGGATCAGATACGCAGGAAAGGTGGATTAAATGCGACCACTGGCAGAAGTTGGTAGATACACATCTTTTCATACCTCTTCTCAAATGACCCCCATTTTTACAATTAATGTGACCATCCACCTTCTATCACTTCCTCTTTGAGGGTGAAAACTAGGTCAAGATGTTGAGGAACCATTCAAAGCAAAACAGGTTTTGGCTGTTTGAAGGATAATTTAACATTAACACAAATAGTGATGAACCACAAGCATATCAACACCGTAGTGAAAGACATTTTGACATGGTACTGGGTTTTGTACGTCTCTATCCTTACAAACAGCTGTCCCTAAAGCAACAGAAAAGGAAAACAAACTTTCTCCTAAATATTGGCCCCCTTATCAGGTTCTACAAAAAATTGGTAGTGTGCTTATAACTAAGTTCCTCCATCTTCACACATACACCCAATATTCCATGGTTTCATGACTAAAGAAGGTTTTGGACAAAATTTGAAAGCCCGGATAGAGTTACTAGAACTGTGAAGAGGAGGAAGAAATCTTTTGGACCAGAGAAGATTTCTACAAAACCCGTACTAATAGGCTGAGAACTAGAGACATTAGGAATATCTATCAAGTTGAAGATCTGAGCATAGAAATGCCCACTGAGAGGATGAAGGTTTTCTACAGGCACATCCAGGAGTAGTCACGTGAGGGAAATTTTGGTTGAATGGGAAGGGGAATGCTACCCCTAACTATTGCTTGTAGAGGAATATGATAGCCGACTTGTGGCTTACCATATCATTTTATATATCATTTAATACTTCTCATCGGAAGAGGGTCGGCCTTGGTGTGGCCATAGCATATGAATAGTATAATAGGGGATTATAGCTATGATTTCATTATCATTTGATCAATTTGAGTCTTATTATATGGTTTGGAGGTTGCCCCCTCGAATTGGCAAAGCTATTCTAATTGAATATTGAGATCATTATATGAAATATTGTGGGTTATTTGGTGTTTCTATTGTTGCTCTTAATATGACTTATCCAGTAATTTTCATTAGTTTTCCTTTGAATACTCCCACCTAATTGCGAGAAATTTCGCATCTTCACTTTCTGCGCATACGTATGCATTCTTCCCTTGTCCATCCCATCTATCACTGGGGGAATCCATGCTCTTTGCTTCTTGTCATCTTTTCAAAACATCAAAATGAAAAACATTCAAAATATGTTCTAAAAATAAAAATAATAAAAATCATCCTAAAAAACTCGCTCTTGGTTCTCACCTATTATTGTGGCGAGACTCGTGATTATCTGATCTACCACTATCAAACAAGACTAGTTTGCTTACTATGTCTATACTATGTTGCATAATGAGTTCCTTGGTATTGTTTCATAGTGCATGATTGATTTTCATAGGACCAAGTGTCCTCCGTTATTCTCCTTGCAGTATCATTTCCTCGGGCAACATCTTTTAACCTTGTTAATTTCACAGGTCAAATCAAAGATTGATAACAAAAACATTGGCATTATATTTCCTCTATTAGTGGCTTGTTTACTTTATCGATTGCCTTGCATTAATGTTTGTTGGAAGAGTTAGGCATATTTTACTTTTTGTATTGGCTTAAATTTTGGGGGTTATGTTGGCATGGATTTTGGTATTTTTCAGCAATGAACAATTGTTTCGTATTATGGTGTTTCATGTCATTTCTAATTTTGTCGATCTTGTATGTTTACTCAGAACCAATGACCTAGATCTTTGGAAATATGATGACACTAACTGTGTTCAATACACTGGTGAAAATTCCTCTTTCTGTCGTATGCATCTCCCTCTCTACCTCATTCTCCTATCAACACTATTCTTCTGACTCACCAAGGCATCCTGTCACCTACCTATTCTTCTATCCATTTCTCTTAGCTTTTTTTCGATCATTGATCGCCTTCTTTTATCACCCCATTGACACTTAATGGGGGCATCCTCTACTTCTAGGCCTTCAAATTTTATTTGGCTACTATCCTTTGAATTGGTTCCACTTATGCCACCCTAAAATAGGGGAAAATGTAGACACCTATAATTAGCTCGAGAAATTAAATACTTAAATTGGGAATAATTATAATACCCTTTCTCACAAAGTGATGACATACTCGTCATATTGCACATTTTTCCTCTACTATCATCTTTATTAATTACATTAAGTTAGTTAATTAACTCTCTACCAACAATGACATCAATTAACAACCTTCCATTAATCGACTCCCCTTTCCTATCTAGATTAATAATTATTTATAATTAATTGTTTTTTAACTCCCTTTTCCATCAGAGTAATTAATTATTTATAATTAATTAAGCCCCCTTTCTATCTATATTAATTATTATTTAAATTAGTTTTCACTCCCCCTTTCTATCTAGATTTAATTAATTATATCTAAGTAATTAAGCACCCCTTCCTAATCTAGATTAATTAATTATTTCTAATGATAATCCCCTTTCTATCCTAGATTAAATTAATTATTCGTATTTATTATTCTCTCTTCTATTTAAATCCATAAATTGTCATTTATTTCTGATTCAAATCATCTTATAACATAAATCATACTAACTATTCCTCTAAAAAGCTTCTATAAGCTTTCACACCTATTAATTAATCAGTGTTAATTAATTAATAAACCCCATCAATTCCCATGGTCACTAAAGGGCCAAATTAAATCTCCTAAGGTTACTCAACTATCCCAACCCTTCCTTATCCCAAATAACCTAACCTCTCCTTATCCCACTGTAAGGGATGTTGAGATTCTTTTATCCATTGGGCTATATAAAGAGCCTCCTCTACCTTTCTTCTTACACCTAAATGAGCAATAGAGCTAAGCTATATCCATTTGATCATCGTAGAGCATTCTCCATTAGTGTAGTTAGCATCTTCATTTGCATTCATCATCCAAGATTGTTTGTGAAGAACAATGTAGTTAAATCAAGAAATGCCTAATAAGCCATGGCTTTATGAACCTCCATTTTTATCATCTTGGAATCAAAAAAAACTATCAACCCTTTTATAGCTAAAGATCTAACATAGGTCTATTTCATATATTTAGCTTTCTAATAGTAGAGCATAAATGTTTACAGTTTATTTTTAGTTCAGTTTCAGGTTTCTAATCATAATGTTGAGTTTATTACTTGTTTATCTCTAGCAGATGGTGCCATGATTTTAGTTTAGTATTGTATTTGAACTATTAGTGCTACTCTTGAATTTTATTTGCATAGCTAACTAATTCTTACACATAACCGTTGAGGTCATTTCGACCAAACATATACATATTCTATCCATCTAATCTGGGCTTGGATGGTCCATGTAGTTCGGGTTTTTTTTCTAGTTCAAGTGCAACAATAAAACCCTACATAATTCCGAGTGACAAATAACAAAGTGAAGAGAGATTTTATCAGACCCCTAAAATACCAATCTTGCACACTATCGGGAAAAACCCACCCTAAAAAGTAGCCCCAATACAGACCCTAACACCGAGGCAATCCTGTCCCCTTATTAATGGGTGCGATTGTTTAAAGATTACAAATATTTATGTTCCAGACAAAGCATAAATACCCATATCAGCCTATTCCATCATTATCCATCCCAGATCCATATATATCGAGTTATTAGCTAAGTCAACATCAGCCCTCTTGCTGATTACATTCCTGCTTGCCATTTTGGATGTTTAAATCGTGTATGTTTATGATATAATTTTATTGATCTTAGTTTCTATTATTAATATTCAATTCCCTAAATTAGAAGGATCCATTATTAAACACTAGGTAAAGACATCATTCACCAATGAGTGGAGAGGAAAAGTGTGGTTTGGATTCCTCTTTGCCAAATTAATAGGAAAAAAACCCATAATTTTTCCCAGAACAACCTCATTGTTTTCCTAAAAGTGACATGTGTGAAAGCAAAAATGAGGATCCATAAAGAAAACACATTATATCCTTGAAATTAGGAGAATGTATGAAAAGAATTGTCACTTGGCGGGAAAATCAATTTTCCACTATTAGATCAACGTGACAACTCAATTATTTTATCAAAAACTTCATTAACTGCTTAATGCATTTTGGTGGCCCCTGAAAGGGAGAAAATTTGCAAGCATCTTCCGAAGGGATCATGATCACCTAAATCTCAAGGGTGATTTAGGTGCCATTAACTAAAAATATGAGAAGGAGAATCTTCCAAAAACTTTTGTAAGAGAAATAATCTATAGGGTCGTCTGCAGGTTCTCTACCCAAAACCCATGCCAATGTCAATATCTCTCCAAGACCTTTCTAACAACATCAGTTGCAGGTCATGTAGGATCTCAATAAATTAATGATAAAAAAGCTAAGTCATGATTTACCTGTGATGTCCATGAGATGATTTTAGAACTAAGACCAATCCCTTCAATTTAAACTAATGGATAGTGCACTGTAGTGAATCTTAGGCTCTACCGAATGTTCCAGTCCAGCAAAAAAACCCCCGAAAAAAACCCAAGTACCATATTTTTTATCTCTTAGTCTTCTTCAAAATCCCAGGTTCTCGTCATTCCTTTCTTCAAATTTTGAGACCCTCATGCTCCATACCTCTTTCCTGGGGTCTACCATTTGGGGATCCAATGGCCCGTGCTTGGTCCATGTGGATCAATTAATTGATTTTGGGGTTCAATAATTTTTTTTTGGATCCTTGGGGTCTCAGGTCCTAGGGTCAGCCCCCCCCCCCCCGTCACCTCCAATATCCTATATTCTCATGAATTTTAATGACCATGGACCAATCACTCTCTTTTCGGTCGTAAATGTCTTTCTCAAAATCTCATGGTTTCTCTCTTTGATTCCTTAGAATTTGAATCTTTTAGGATCCCATCCTTCTTTACCACACTGTTTTCCACTGAGAATCTGAACCTTCAAAACCATAACTACGTGATTGGTCTACAGGGACCCAGTCATGACATTTTGTGATCTTTTGTTTTCATTCTCCACCCCCATGCTTGACAACTAACCTATGATCAATACACACACTTCATGCTACCCATTTTTTGATTGGGACAAAGTGTTAAACATGGAGCCTTCACTCTACTTAACTATGCAACCACTTGATTACAACTCACCGCGATTTCCTCCTTGTCCATATGGAATGATTCTCTAATTGTAAAATTTCAAGGTGATCACGATTTTTCAAACTAAATGAAAAATGTGGACCAGATGGGCAATAAAGCTTCATTTAGACTTTTTTTGTGAATGGGGAATTCAAAAAACATAGACAATTGGGTCTATTGTGGTCAAAAATTAATTTCACAAGGGTTTGACTATTATACCCTTTGTAATTTCCAAATTGTCTCAAACAAAGTGGAATCCTCTATCACTTCTCCAAAACACACTCAAAGAGACCCTTGAACACATGTAATATGGGAACCATTTCAAATAAATGCATTCATAGAATAAATCTCACACCCATTTACTAACTTTATTGGATCCTTAAAAAATTGTCCCCTGTAAACATTAAAAGTGTAAAAAAGAAGTGGAATGTTAGAGATCTAGTGGAAACAAGGTTAACTATCTTTTGGTTTCCCTAAATGGGGAAAAAATTTCATTTTGGAAACACCTTGAACCCAAAATATTAATCACAATTCCTAAAATTGAAATGAACAATTTAGGTGCCACACCCTCATTTACAACCCTTTTAATCATAGGGGCTATTATGGTACCTTTTTCATTTTTAACTTCAGAAGAGACACCTTAGCTATGAAATAGGTTCAGAAGGTCTTTGTGGTGGTCACACAATAAAGTTGTTTCTTACTAATAAGTTTACATCAAAGTTTGTTATTATTGGCCCACCTGTAATCAATGCATTTTTTTATGCTCTTAGAAAGAAGTGCGTCACTTGTTAGAAGCATGATAATATCAGTAATTCACCTTCACAAACATTATCCCAGTCTCAATTTTTGGATCTTTTATATTGGGAAGATAAAACCTACCTCCTTCTATGTCATAATAAACATATCATCACCACCACATAATGAATAGTGGATCAAACCTATTCCGCTCATTTTATTTCACTGGCAAGCAAATTGCCAAATTCATCCCCATCACATCATTTTCTACCATGACATCCCTTAATGCCATCATTTAATATTATAATCCTTATAAAACAAATCTGTTTAATCCTTTGTAACTAATGACATATAAATCATAAGTTGGTCCATGCACTCTTACCCCTAAGGTAATGGGCTAGGAAACAATCCTCCAATAAAACCTTAACAATATCATTGAAAGATTTCCAATGCCTCTATTGAAATTTTTCCATCTCTAGATAGATATTTTCCTATCACTTACTATACCATCCATCAAAAACACAGGGGTAAAAACTTTTACTCCCGGATCTTTAGAGTTAAATCCATCATTCAGGTTGAGATTGAGCTACCAGATTTTTGAATCTCCTTGAAGGCTTTTGAATGATGAGAGAAAAAGTTGTGCATTTCCATTATTGTAACTCCTGGATGAAATTAAACTCAATTCCCTAAAAATGATTGAAATATACTAGCATAGGTTATAAAAGCTATAGAAAAATACATGAATCTAGGGAATGTGGAAATTGGTGACCTATCCTCACAGAGCATAGATAAAACAACTAAAGGAGCCAGATACGAAGGAAATTTTTTAACCTTATGGTTAGGCCCGAAGTCAATCATGGCACCATTTTTGGTTATGGAGCTTACACGTTAAATATAGAACGATGGAGAGAGATTTTATGAACCCATAGAAATCATGGCACCTTAACAACTTCTACACTTGAAAAATTAAAACAAACAAATCAAAAAATAATAAAAAAAAAACCAAAACGTTGAAAGAAAAAATTCATCCATGGAAAAAAACAATGATTATGGAACCTTGTAATAGTACACCATACGAATTTTTTTTTTTGGCATCATTTGTTATTAATATGTCTACAATAGTCACACTGGGGGGGGGGGGGGGGGGGGGGGGCATGACTACTCTATCCTATACCACCCCTTTTTCCGTTTTTACAATTTTTGACCTCGCGCACAAATGGATTAGTCTTAACCTAATCTAGGATACATCTTGGTAATATGAGCTATCATTCGTGGCACATTGTATTATTTTTTCCTGTTAAATAAAAAAATACAAAAATAATTAAATTTGAAGAACCCAACGACATCCAACAACGCCAAAAAAACCAAATCAACAGAAAATAACAAAAAACACAATCCCTTGTCTTGTCCTTAAGCATACCTCGAATCAATATCTTGAGAGGGGTACGAAAAGACATCATAATTTTTAGAATTAAAGTGTTCCCAATTAAACTCCTTGGTGCACATCCTCATTTCTTGGGGTAGAATTGTGGATGTTTTATCATCACAATCTTGATCGGTTGGGTTTCATATTAAAAAATAAACAAAAGCTTTATTTTTACTCTTGTGTGTTTGTGATTTCCTTGTTTATATCTATATGTGGTATTTTTTATTTTTGAGTCAAAATTTACTTTGGTAATTAAAAGATTGTCATCATGTGGTTATTAAGTCTCATTTTTCATCTTATCATAATGGTCTATATTAACATCAGGTTTCTTAAATACTTAGAATTTCATCGTAAGATATATATCATGTACCTATCACTCTTTCACATTCCTTACTTTCCCTTTACATCAATATCCCTCCATCAATATCCATGACTAAGTTTGATCATCATAAATAAATTAGGAATATTCCCCATAATAGCATCATAAATCACACAACATCTACCATCCAGTTAGCTTGTTACTACCATCAATCACACCCTTATAATAT
This sequence comes from Taxus chinensis, assembly GCA_019776745.2. Lineage (NCBI taxonomy): Eukaryota > Viridiplantae > Streptophyta > Pinopsida > Cupressales > Taxaceae > Taxus > Taxus chinensis. The sequence continues at coordinate 270,029,168 of CM034151.1, read as the reverse complement.
CCTCCATTTTTCATAATTCCTAAGGTTATTTTATCATATCCTTTACTTATATGACTCTTATATTGTCCCCTTTGTCATCTTGAATACCCCACCTCATCTGTAACACCACTCTATCTCCCTCACCCTCTCTTCTTCAGTGTCATCTCCAATGATGTATTATCCTCGATGAAATATCCAAGGTCATCATTATCCACCATTAATCCATCCTTATTCCTTACCCCTTCCTCCCCCCTTTTGACTATGCCTTTTATCATCACCATATTTTTACTCTTTACACTATTTTCCCCTACCTTATTATCTTCCCATAATCATTATCTTCTCATTGAATTACTATTATTTATCATTTACAAACCCTTTCTGCATCGTCCATTCACCCCATATCTACACCATTCCCCTAATAAGTTTCTATCCATGACCAAGTAACTTCACCTTTTTACACACCTATCTTATCCCTACACAAATTTATCCTTTCCTCATTGTTACGGCAATCATTCCTAATGCCCCCATTATGTTTCCATTTCCTCCCTATAATATCTCACTATCTTCATTTTCTTCCACTCCATGACCCTCTTATTCAATAATATCCTTTTGTTTTGTTTGCCTCAACACTTCACTCACAAGACCTAATTTTTTACAACCACAATATTCCCATATTTCTTCATTATACTTTTCTATCATGGCTTCCACCATATACCTCCCATTACAAAATTTCCTACATGTCAATTCTAACACTCACAACCATTCCCACTTAATACCCGTTATTACAAAACCACTTCCATAATGTCTTATGTTTTCCTCCCCGTCATCTCTTCATTAACATCTTAGTCTCTCATCACCTATAATTTCATCACATATTTTCCCTACCAAAAACTTATTCTTAAGACATTTATCTTCCCCATATCTCTTATAGTGTTTTTTTCCTTCACCCCAAGAATAGTTTACACACTTTTCCCTCTCCCCACAAATCTTTGTCACACTCCATAACACTCATTCCTTATTCTTCATTATACCATTGATTATTTTCATGCCTCATCCACTAGCCATCACCACTTTCGACACGACATCACAATTGTCTCTCTAAAAAAGGAATAATTCTTAAAGCCCATGGTCACATACCATTAATATTTCCAGCTCCAGATTCAGAATTGTTTTATCCACTCACGACCACATTATGGTTCAAATTTCCCATCTTTATTTCACTCTTTTCCAAACAATTGTCGTATTATACACCTCATTTCCCAATCGTCTTTACCTCATACGTATCATTCACATTCCTAATTTTAAATGTGGATCACATTGATTCCATTTCTTTGTTTCCTATAGACATCTTTCATTTTCAATTGATTCAAAATTATAATTAGATAACATGTCCTTCACTCACTTTCTTACAAGCCACATATAGTAACCCGTATTATAGACTTGGTTTTAAAATATGCCTCCTGTTGTCGATCACCCTACACACCTATTGGTTCATCTTCTTCATCACCATCCTCTCATGGTATGAAATTATTCTCATTTATTCTTTTTATCCCTTAATAATTTTCACAACAACCCTCAACACCAAACACTCTCTAATAATTAATGGTACTACCTAAAGTTCCCCAACATAATCATATCATGACCACTAAGGTTACTATCACGATTATATATACCCGACTACAGAGCCATAGGTTCTATTGCATATCTAATGTATACTCCTATTAACATGTGTCTTGCTCACTTGTTTTTTACTTTTTTAGGTAAACCTCTTCTCTATTCATTCAACAAAATTCCTTGGCACTAAGGCACTTTTATCCTCTATCAATTGCCACTTTTTCTAGCATCTATTTCTCCGTAAAAAAAATCTAATCACCTCATATCCATATAAAATCAATAAAACCTGTTAATTATACCAACATCATCCATCACGCATCTATGACAAATCTACCCCTCAATTTCCCACTCCACTTTTCTCATTTCGATCATAGTCCTTGTCTATTTCATCCTCACACAATCATGCATCTTGAGGTGGAATCATCTTACCAACATTCCACGAGTGCATATAATTTTCAAATGAGCATCTCTTTTTAATAATAGTCACATGCATTTGATCAACCTATTATCACTTTAAAAATTCAGTAGAGTGTCCCATCAATCAACATTATCCAAGTAATCATCTATCTTGTGAAATCACCCTATTCTATCTTCACATAACCACTAAGGGAACGCCCAACCACATTTTTGAGTCCCTCTCTATTCTTACAACCATGCACTACGGAAGAGTTTCTCACCTATCTATTATTTATATTATTTGAGGCACAACTAGCCCAAAACCCTTTAAAAGAGGGGAAAATTTAGACACCTTAATTATACCAACCACCCCACGTCAAATTTTAGTTTTTCATTCATCTCCATTTTAAATCCCCAAAACTTCATAATATTTAATTATCTAATTAATCATGATTATTATGCCGATAGGCATTCTATAATACCACTAGGGATATAATGGAGTGACTTTTTCACTTTTTATTATCGACATTTTAATTTGACATTTATTTTGACCATCACAATGAATAATTCAATGCCAACTTTGAATTCTATTAGCTATCACTTAAATGTTATTTTCCTTCTTTCTTGTTACAAACATTTGTTTTAACTTATTAATATATGTAAATTATTAATAAACGAGTTTTATATAACTCATATTAATAATAAGTTCGTGTGAGTGTGCTTGTGATAAACAACTCACTGCTATTTTAGAGTGTGAGTGATCCTAGATAAGCTTAGAGATTCATGGAGAGATTTGAGGAAGACGAAGTGATAAGACTTGAATCCTGATTATAGATCAAACATGTGTATAAGACTCTATCTCAGATGAATAACAATATCCCAGATGAATTTAATTTACAATGTATAATATTCAGTGTTTTTTATAGCATTTATTATCACTGGATCAGAGAAGCTTCTGATCCATATACTGGAGAAATAACAGTGACTACAGCGGAGAATATCAAAGCCAAAGTGTTTGCCATGAGAGTCCTAATGCATTTGTTTTTTGTTTGGCATATTAATGTTTGATCCATTATCAAACTGTTCCGATCCGGCGCATTGCTAAAATCTCCCTGTTCCCTTTCAAAGTTCTTCTTCATTACCACACCCACTGTCAATATGTGAGGGAAATGTGATCCAAAATGCATTATGGTTTATAAATTAGGTAGACTATTTTTTTGCTTTCTCTCACTTTCCTTCAATGGTCTTAGAGCTCTCCTTGTCAACTCAGAACCTCTCACCTAATTTGTGCATGTTGTGGAATATGTTCTTTTGCATTCAGTGATTTTCTCTTGTGGAATTTTTGAATTAGTTTAAGTATGGTTACATATAAGTTTTCGTGATTTTCACACCTATTGGATCATGGAAGATGTATGTTTTTAAATCCATAATACTGCATGAATCCTCCTACAACTAGACATTGGAGTTCATCTATCGCAATTGTCATTCCATGTTCACCCGCTTTTCTTGCAGTTAAAATATTTTAAGGGGGAATGCTCCCAGATATTTTGAACCTCTGTGCAGGTGCCAATAGTCCATTTGTGGGTTATAAAATTGTATGCTGGTTCCAATGTTATACTACTGTGGGTCAAGTCAATCCCATTACTGAGCAGGCCTATGTACCTCTAATCTAACAACCCGTGCTTTCCAATCTATGTCCTAATGCTCATGCATTAATTTGCCACATTTGGTCTAGTTACTTCTCAACATTATGCTTCATGAGATGTCATTGACAATTTATTTGCGGAGTTTGGGAATGACGTCTGAATTATAGATATATGCAAAGATTCTTGTGTGATAGATCAATTCAAGGCTCAACTTTAGATGGAATCGCATGACCATTGGATTAGATCAATAAAATTCAGTTCTATTCATTTTACTAGTGGAGGATATAGACAATAGGGGGTGAATATAATTTCAGGCGTAAAATCACCTTCCATACATACAAATTATGGATATCTCAATTTCAAGGTGTGGTAATATGTAAGGTCTATTATCAGTTTTTTTTTTTTTTTTCAGAGTCTTTAATAAACATTCAATTTTTATCAATAATTTATAGTCTTAAAATTTTTCAAGTCGGTTCAAAGTAGAGTCCTTTAGCGTTAAAAATATTAAGTCATGTATGTCATAGTCATTCAATAGTGTTAAGGAACTATTGTAAAACGTTTTAAAATAAAAGAATTTACCTTACGAATGCATTTTCGTAGAATCTGACATGCAGGTAAGGTCTGTAATTTCAAGTTTCATGATCACGTCTGAATGAGGTAGAAACTGTTTCTACCTCATTCAGACGTGATCTGAACTTGACAATACATACCTTACCCGAATGTCAGATTCTACGAAATGCATTCGTAAGTAAATTTCTTTTTATTTTTTAAACTTTTACAATATTTCCTTACACTATTTGAATGACGATGACATAATGACTTAAATTTTTTAACGTAAAGTAAAAAAAAAACACAAAAACTCCAACAAAACCCCCCTATACTTTGAACATGACTTTGAAAATTTTATATACTATAAATCTATTGATCAAAATTGATGTTTATTAAAGACTCTGAAAAAAACTTGATACTAGACCTACAAAATTACCACACCTTTGAAATTGAGATATCCATAATTTTTGTGGTATTGAAGGTGATTTTACTCCTAAAATTATATTCACCCCCATTGTCTTATTATCCTCCACTAGTTAAATGAATAGAAATGAATTTTTTGATCTAATCCAATGGTCATGAGATCCGCTAAAGTGTAAGCCGTGAAGTGATCTTCAACACAATAATCTTTGCAATATCCTTTTTTGATCATTCCCGACAGTCATTCCAACTCCCACACTCATTGTCAATGACATCTCAAATCTACTGTTGAGAAAGTAATAGACCAAATTGGAAATTAATGATGAAGCATAGGACATAGAGTGGAAAGCACGGGTGTTAATTAGAGGTCCTAGGCCTGCTCATGTCATGGGATTGACTTGCAAAAGTAGTATAACCTTGGAACATGCATACAATTTTTATAACCCCCAATGGACTTTGGCAATGCACAGAGGTTCAAATATCTGGGAGTAATTCCAATTAAAAGATTTAACTGCAAGAAAGACTGACCTGGATGCAATTGATAATGACCTCCAATGTCTAGTTGTAAGAGAATTCATGCATGTATATGGATTTAACATACAGTCTTCCCATGAATCCAATAGGTGTGAATCCCTGGAAACTTATTGTAACCACTTAATTGTAAACTAATTCAAAAAATTCCACAGAGAAATCAATGAATGCAAAGATACATACTTCCACCATGCACAAATTAGGTTGAGAGGTTCTGATTTGACAAGGAGAGCTCATAATACCAAGGAATGGAAGTGAGAGAAACAAAAAATAGGTCTACGCTATTTATAACCATAAATGCCTTTTGGATCCATTTTCCTCACAGATCTGACAGTGGGGTTGTTTTGATGAAGAAGAACTTTGAAATAACAGTGAGATTTTAACATGCACGATCGGAAATAGTTGATAAATGGATCAAAAAAATTAATATATGCCAAACACAAAACAAATGCACTAGACTCTCATGGCAAACACTTTGCTTTGATATTCATCCGCTGTGAGCTCACTGTTATTTTCTCATTATATGGCTCAGAAGCTTCTCTGAACCATTATAAGAACTGCTATAAAACCACTGAATATTATAACATGTAAATTAAATTCATCGGGATATTGTATTTTTTTCAAAATCTAAGAGAGATTCTTATACAAATGTTGGATCCTATATCTGATCAAGTCTTATCACTTAAGTCTTCCTCATATCTCTCCATGAATCTCTCCGCTTATCACCTGGATCACTCCACACTCTAAAATAGCTACGTGAGTTGTTTATCACAACACACTCACACTACATATTATTATATGAGTTATATAAACTCGTTATTTAATATATTACAATATATTATAGGTTACCCATATGTTTGTTACAGAAAGAAGGAAAATAACATTTAAGTGATAGTCTAATAGAATGCAAATTTGGATGAATTAACATGTGATGGTCAAATAATTCAAATAAATGTCATAATAAAAGTTAAAAAGTAACTCATTATATCCCTAGTGTTTTTATAGGGCAATGCCTCTCGGCCTAATTCTCATGGATTAATTAGATACTTAACTATCATGAAGTTTTTGTGGGATTAAAATGGAGATGCATGACTAAATTTGACGTGGTGGGAATTAAGGTGTCCTAAATTTTCCCCTCTTTTAAAGGGTTTTTGGCTAGTTGGGGCCTGTCAAATTATAAAATAATAGATAGGTGATAAAAAATTTCCGTAGGGGCATGGTTTGTAAGAATAGATAGGGACTCAAAAATTTTGTTGCGTTCCACTTTAGTGGATTATGTGAAGGGAAGATTAGGGTGATTTCACAAGATAGATGAAAAAATCTTGGAAATGTTGAGTGTGGGACCTCACTGAATTTTTTAAGTGATTAAATAGGTTGAATTTCATAATGCTGTGACTATTTTAGAAAAGAGATGCTTCCTTTTGAAATATAGCCCCTATTGGCATGGTTGGTACGATGATTCCACCCAGATGTCATGTAGGATGAAATAGACAAAGGACTCTCGAAATGAGAAAGAGTGGAGGGGAATTGAGGGAGATGTTTTATAGATGCAGTGATGGATGAGTTGTTATTTAACATTTTATTGATTTATATGGATATGATGTTGATTAGATTTTTTTAGCGGAGAATGATGCTAAAAAAAGTGGCAATTGATAGTGGCATAAACGTGCCTTAGCCAAGGAAATTTTGTTTGATGACTAGAGAAGAGGTGTTAACCTAAAAAGTAAAAAACAAGTGAGGCAAGCATGTAATTAAGTATACATTCGAATGCAATAGGAACATATGGATATTTGTAGGGTATATTAATCAGTGGAGAGTACCCTAGTGTTCATGATATGATTATTTGTGTGGTAACTCTTTAGGTAGTCCCATTAATTTTTTAGAGAGTTGGGTTGGTGTTTGAGGTTGTTGAAAATTATAAGGATAAAGGGAATAAATAGATAATTTCATACCATGAGTAGGATGGGTGATGAAGAAGCTACCAATGGTGTGTTAGGGTGATCGACACAAGGAGGAATATTTTAACCAAGTCTTATACTGGTACTATATGTGGCTTGTAGAAAGTGAGTGAAGACATGTTTAGCTAATATATTTGAATCAAGTGAAAATGAAAGATGTCATCAGGAAACAAAGAAATGGAATCAAATGTGATCCACATTAAAATTATGATGTGAATTATAAGTATGAGGTTAAGAAGAATTTTGGAAATGAGGTGTATAATACGAAATTGTTTGGAAAGAGTGAAATAAAGATGAAATTTGAACCAAATGTGGTAGTGAGGGATAACAATTATGAATATGGATGATAATATAATGGTATGTTACGCATGGCTTTAAGACTTATTCCTTTTTTAAGAGACAATGTGATGTAGTGTACGAAAGTGGTGTGGCTATTGAGGCATTGAAATAATTCAATGGGATAATGAAAATAAGAATGAGTGTTATGGATGTTGAATAAGATTTGTGGGATAGGGTAAAAGTGTGTAAAATATTCTTGGGGTGAAGGAAAAAACACATATAAGAAGAATATGGGAAGATAATGTTCTTAAGATAATTTTTTGGTAGGAAAATATTGATAGAAATTATAGGTGAGGCGAGAATAAATGTTTATGAAGAGATGAGGGAGGAACAATAATACTATTTGGAGTGGTTTTAGTCAATAAAGGTTATTCAGTGGAATGTTGTGATGTTAGAATTGACATGTAGGTAAATTTTGTAATGGAGGTAATCTGGTGGAAGGCCATGATGAAGTATAATGAAGATAATATGGAATTTGTGGTAAAAAATTAGGTCTTGTGAGTGAAGTTGTGTTGAGGAAGGATATATTTGAATAATTGGTCATGGAGTGAAAAAATGAAGATAGTGATGATAATGGAGGAAACATAATGGGGGATTAGGAATGACTGCCTTAACAATGAGAAAAGATCATTTTGTAGGGGATAAGATAAGGTGTGTAAAAAGGTAAGTACTCTGGTCCATGGATAGAAACTTATTAGTGCATGTGTAGATATGGGGTGAATGGGACTATGAGAAAGGGTTGGTAATGATAAATAATAGTAATTTCAATGAAGCAGATAATGATTATGTGGAAGATAATACGTAGGGGAAATAGTGTAAGGAGTAAAAATATGGTTATGATAAGCCTAAGTCAAAGTAGGGGATTAAGGGGGTACTGAATAAATGATGGCATATGGTAGGATAATGATGACCTGGATATTCATCGAGGATAATACATCATTGGGATATGACCATGAAGAAGAGAGGGGTGATGGGATAATGAGTGGGTGTTACAGATGATGTGGGGTATTTCAAGATGACACAGGGGACAATATAAGAGTCATATAAGTCAATGATATGAATAAAAAACCTTGGAATTATAAATGGCAGGCTAGTTATAGGGTGGTGATTGATTGGTATTAACAACTAAATGTATGGGAGATGTTGTGATGATTTTTTATGATGCTATTAGAAATATTCCTAATTTATTAATGATGATTCACACTTAGTCCATGTATCTTGATGGAGGATTATATGACTGTAAAGGAAGTAAGGAATGTGAAACTAGATGCTAGGTACATAATACTATTCTTAGCATGAAATTCTATTATTTAAGAACCTGATTTCTTAATATAGCAATATGATAAGAGTGCACCAGAGATAATATACCGCCATTTGACCCTTTTAAATGTACCAAGTAATTTTGACTCAAAAATAAAAAACAACTTAGAGATATAAACAAGGAAAATCACAAACACCCAAGAATTAACATGACAGCATTTTTTGGTTATCTGATTTATATGAACCCAACCGATCAATGATTGTGATGATAACATCCACCATTACCCCAAAAATGAGGTGTGCCAAGGGAGTTTAAATTGGGAACAATAATTCTCAAAAATTATGATGATCATTTTCGTACCCCTCTCAAGATATGATTCCGGGTATGCTTAATGACAAGACAAGGATTGTTGTTTTTTTGTATTTTCTGTGATTTGGTTTTCTTTGGAGTTTTTTTGGCTTCTTTTGGTTCTTCAAATTTTTATATTATTTTTTGTATTTTTAATTTACCAAGGAAAATAATACAATGGCCACGAATGATAGCTCATATATACCAAGGAATGTATCCTAGATAGTTTACGACTAATCCATTTTGTGCGAGGTCAAAATTGGTAAAAACGGAAAATAGGGGTGGTTTATAGGATAGATAGTTCCATGCCCCAAAGTGTTGACTACTTGTAGACAATATTACCTACACAATGAGCCAAACAAAAAATTCGTCAATGGTACTTATACAAGGTTCCATATCATGTTTTTTCCCTTGGATGATTTTTCTCTTTCACTGGTTTGGTTTTTTTCTTTCATTTTTTGGATTTTTTGTTTAATTTTTTCAAGTGTAGAAGTGCTTAAGGTGCATGATTCTCTGGGTTGCATAAATCTCCTCTCCATCTTCTATATTTAACTTGTAAGCTCCATAACCAAAATGGGCAATGATGACATTGGGCCTAACCAATAAAAGTTCAAACTTTCCTTTCGTTTCTTTGCTCTTTAGTTGTGTTTTATCTTATTCCTCTTTGAGGACTAGGTCACAATTTCAAATCCCTAGATTCATGTATTTTCTATAGCTTTTTTATAACCTATCTAGTATACTTTTCATCATTTTAAGGAATTGAGTACATTTCTCCATGAGTTCCATTCATGGAAAATGCACAACTTTTTTACTCTTCATCATCATAATCCTTCAAGAGATTCAAAAATATGGTGCTCAATCTCAACATGAATGACGGGAATTTACCTCTAGATACTGGAGTAAATTTAACCCATGTGTTTTTAGATGGAGGTATAGTAATTTGAATAGGAAATATAGATCTAAGATGAATTTTCAAATAGAGGCATTTGCAATCTTTTCCTGATATTTGTTAAGTTTTATTGGAGATTTTTCCTAGCCATCCTTAGGGTAAGAGTGCATGGACCACTTATGATTTATATGTAATTAGTTACAAAGTGATTTAACATATGTGTTTATAAGGATGATAATTATCTAATGATGGCATAAGGGATGTCAGGTAGAAAATGATGTGATTGGGGATGAAGTTGGCAATTTGCTTGCCAGTGACATAAATGAGAAGGCATAGATTTGATCCACTTATAAATTCTTTGGTGGGGATGATTATGTTATTATGACCTCAAAGGAGGTAGGTTGATCTTCCCAATATAAAAGATCCAAATAATTGGATTGGTTATAATGTTTGTGAAGGTGAATTAATGATATTATCAGCTTCTAACAAGTGACTCACTTCTAGAGCATAAAAATGCATGATTCCTGGTGGGCAATAATAACAAACTTTGAGAAACTTAGTAGCTAAGAACATACTTTAGTGTGTGCCCCCCACATACCTTCATGAACCTATTTCATAGCTAAGGTGTCTCTTCTGAAGTTAAACCCTGAAATAGGTCCATAATAGCCCCTAATGATAAAAGGTGTTTCAATGAGGGTGTTGGCAACCTAAAATTGTTCAATTTCAATTTTAGTGAATTGTGGATTAATATTTTGGGTTCAAGGTGTTTCCAAAATGAAATTTTTTCCCATTTTAGAAACCAAAAGATATTTAATCCTTGGTTTCCCCTAGATCTCTAACATTTCCCTTCTTTTTTTAGCACTTTTTAATGGTTTTTAAGGTGGAATAATGAGCAAAATAAGTTATTAAATGGGTGTTTTGAGATCGTTATTCTCATGAATGCATTTATTTGAATGGTTCCCATATTAACATGTTGTCACGGGTCTCGTTGAGTGTGTGTTTGAGATAGGTGGATAGGGATACACTTTGTTTGAGACTATTTGGAATATTTACAAGTGTATAATAGTCAACCTTAGTGAAATTATTTTTGAACCACATTAGACCCAATTGTCTATGTTTTTTGAATTCCCCATTCACAAAAAAGTCTAAATGAAAGCTTTTATTTACCCTCTGGTCCACATTTTTCATTCATATTTGAAAAAATCGTGAATCCCCTTTGAAATTTTACACTTAGAGAATAATTCCATATGGACAAGGGGAAATCTCTTTTGTTTGTAATCAAGTTGTTTTCATAGTTTAAGTAGAGTGAAGGCTTCCATGTTTAACACTTGGGTTTCCAATCAAAAAATGGGTAAGGCATGAGGTGTGTGGTATTGATCAGTTTATGTTGGTCCAGCATGGTGGGTGGAGAAAACAAAAAGGATCACAACATGTCATGACTGGTCCCTGTAGACCAATCACTTTAGTCTATGGTTGTGAAGGTTCAATATCTTCAAGTGAAAAAAGTGGTAAGAAGGTATGGGGATCCTAAAAGTTTCAAATTCTAAGGAAATCCCAAGAGAGAAACCATGAGAATTTGAGAAGACATGAAGGCACCGAAAAGAGTGATTGGTCCATGGTCCTAAATTCATGAAATATAGCTATTGAGGTGACGATGACCCCTATGGACCTGAGAACCCAATACCAAAAAAATTATTACCCCAAAATCATTAATTGATCCACTGGACCAAGCACGGGCCATTGGATCCCCAACATGGTACACCATGGAGAGGTAGGGAAGCCTGAGGGTCTCAAAATTTGAAAGAATGACGAGAACCTGGGATTTTGAATATATCTAAGAGAATAAATATATGTACTTGTGGACATTCGGTAGAGCCAATGATTCACTACAGGTCACTATCCATTAGTTTAAAATGATGGATTGTCTTAGTTCTAAAATCATCCATGGACATCCAGGTAAAATCATGACCTTAGCTTTTTTATCATTAATTTTTATTGAAGATCCCTAAATACCTGCAACGATTTTTTATAGGGCTTGGATAGATATTACCTTGGCATGGGTTTGGGTAGATATGAAGAGATTTCTGATAGTTTCTTAACAAAGTTTTGAAGATCGCCTTCTCATATTTTTATCTAATGCACCTAAATCAACCCTTTGAGATTTTATGTGATCATGATCCTTCTAGAATGCTTGCAAATTTTTTTTCTCCTTTCGGGCCCACCAAAATGGCTTAGAAGTTAATTAAGTTTTTCCGATAAAATAATTGAGTTGTCACGTTGATCTAAGAGTGAAGAATTGACTTTTCCGCCAAGTGACAACTTCTTTTTGCATACATTCTCCTAATTTTCAAGGATATACATGTGTTTCTCTTTATGGATCCTCATTTTTGCTTCACACATGTCACTTTTGGAAAAAATTAGGTTGATTCTGGTGGGGGGGGGAAAATTAGGTGTTTTTTTTTTCCATATTAATTTGGCAAGAGTGGATCCAAACACACTTTTTATCTCTCCAACTCTTGGGAATGATTTGTCTTTACTATTGGTTAATAATGGATCCTTTCTAATTTTAGTGGAAGTAATATTAATAATAGAACTATATCATAAAATTAATCATAACATACAAGATGATAACAACCAAATGGCAAGCAAGTGTAATCAGCAAGAGGATGTAGTGACTTAGCTAATCTCGCTATCTATATTGGGGATCTGGGATGGAATCATGATGGAATAGTCTATCTGGGTTATTTATGCTTGTCTGGAAAATAAATATTTTGTAAATCTTTCAAACAATGCCAACCATAAGGGGACAGGAATGGCTTCTCGTGTTAGTGTCGGTAGGGGCTATGTCCCCGATAGTGTGTCAAATCTGGTATGGTGTAGGTCTGATAATCTCTCCCTTCAAGGTGTTAGTTGTCACTCGGAATTAAGTGTATGGTTTTTATTTTTGCACTTGAACTAGACAAAAAAACCCTAACTACATGGTACACTTCTCAAGCACATATAGATGGAATATAATATGTATATGTTTGAGTCGAAATGACCTCAACGGTATGTGTAAGAATTAAGTTGCTATGCAAATAAAATCAAGAGTAGACCTAATCGTCCTCCAATACAATACTAAACTAAAATCTATGCCCATCATGCTAAGAGATAAACAAGTAATAAACATCAACATTATGCATTAAACCTTGAACATGAACTTAAAAATAACAATGTTAAACTTTATGCTCTACTCTTTAGACAAGCTTAAATATAGAAATAGACCTATGTAGATCCTTGCTAATAAAAGGGGTATAGTTTTTTTTTTGATCCAAGATGCTAAAAAATGGGGTTCATCAATCCATGGCTTATTAGGCCTTTCTTGATAATCCATTGTTCTTTCACAAAAATCCTTGATGATTGAATGCAAATGAAAGATGCCTTAGTACACTAATGGAAGAATGCTCTAAGATATAAATGGATATAGCTAGGCTTATAGCTCCTTTTAGGTGTAGAAGAAAGGTCAGGAGGAGGGCTCTGTATATAGCCCAATGGATCAAGAATCTCACATCCCTTACAGTTGGGATAATGGAGATGTTAGGTTATTTGTGATAAGAAGGTTTAGGGATAGTTGAGTCACCTTAGGAGATTTTATTTGCCCTTTAGGGAGTGACCCTGGAATTGATGGGGTTATTAATATTACACTGATTATTAATATGTGTGGCAAGCTTATAGAAGCTTTTTTATAGGAAGAGTTTAGTAGATTTATGTTATAAATTGATTTTAAATCAAATACATGACATTTATTGAATTAAATAGAAGAGAGATTAAGTTAATTAGAATAATTAATTAATCTAGATAGAAAGGGGTATTAATTAATTAGAATTTAAGTATCTAATAGGAAAGGGTGCTTAATGAATTAGATATAATTAATTAATCTAAGATAGAAAAGGGGAGCTTACTAATTTAAATAATTATAATATAGATAGAAAGGGGGGCTTATTAATTATAAATAATTAATTACTCTAGATGGAAAAGGGAGTCTTAATTATTAATAAATAATTATTAATCTAGATAGAAAGGGGATCGATTATGGAAGGTTTGATTGATGTCATTGTTGATAGAAAGTTAATAACTAACTTAATGTAATAATTAAAGATGATAGTAGAGAAAATGTGCAATATTGACTATATTTCATCATTTTGGTGAGAAAGGGTATAATTATCCCAATTTAAGTAATTTAAATTTCTTCGAGCTAAATTATTAGGTGTCTACATTTTCCCCTCGTTAGGGTGGATAAGTGACACCACTTCAGATAGTAGACAAATAAAATTTTGAAGGCATAGAAGTGAAGATGCCCCCTTCAGTGTCAATGGGTGATAAAAGAAGGGCGATCAGCTCAAAAAAGCCTCAGAGAAATGGATAGAAGAATAGGTAGGTACGGATGCCACTAGGTGAGCTCAGAATACTATTGTTTGATAGGAGAATGATGTAGAAAGGAAGATACAGAAAGAAAAGAGTATTTTTCATCCAGTTTATTGAAACAAAATTTAGTGTCCATCATATTTCCAAAGATCTAGGTCCTCTGGTCCTTATTAAAATACAAGCTACGACAAAATTGAATGAACATGAACACCATAATACGAACAATTGTTCATTTGCGAAAATACCAACTCCATGCACATACAAATTTAATGCAATACAAAAAGTAAAATAGGCCTAACTCCTTCCAACACACATAATGCCAATGCAATACGATAAGTAAACACGCTAACCTAATAGAGAAATATAATGCATGTTTTGTTATCAATTTTGATTTTGACCTGTGAAAATTAACAAGGGTTAACAGAAGTGCCCTAGAAATGATACATGGCAAGGAGATAACGAGCACTTGGTCCTATGAAAAATCAATCATGCACGATGAAACATACCATGAACTCATTATGCCCATAGTATAGACTAGTAAGCAAAACAGCTTGTTGATAGTTGTGAGATCAAGATAATTCACGAGTCGCGCACAATAATAGGTGAGAACCAAAGAGCGTGTTTTTTTGGAGGATTTATTATTTTTTTTATTTTTTAGAAACATATTTGAATGTGGTCATTTTGATTTTTTTGAACTATTACAAAAGACAAAGAAGCATGGATTCCCCCAGTGATAGATGGGATGTCCAAGGAAGAATGCCATCCGTATGCGCAAGAACGTGAAGATCGAAATTTCTCAGCAATTAGGTGGGATTATTCAAAGAAAACTAATGCAATTACTTGGTATATTCATATTAAGAGGCAACAATAGAACACCAATAACCATATTTCATAAGAATTATCTCAATATTCAATTAGAATAGCGTTGCCACTTCGAGGGGGCAACCTCCACCCCATATATAAGACTCAATGATCAAATGATAATGAAATACTACCTAGATCCCCTATAATACTATTCATATGCTATGCCATCATCCAAGGCCTACCTATTAAGCATGAGAAAGTATAAATGATATAATAAAATTGATATGGTAAGCCACAAGTCGGCTCTCATATCCTAATCAGCAATAGGTTATGGCGTAGCATTCCCTTCCCCTTCAACCAAAATTTTCCTCAACGTTGATAATCCGTGGAATGTGCTGTAGAAAACCTTCATCCTCTCAGGTGGCATCTTCTATGCTCAGATCTTCGCACTTGATAAGATTATTCCTTAATGTCTCTAGTTCTCCAGCCTCTTATTCGTGTTTGTAGAATCTTCTCTGGGGTCAAAAATGATTCTTTCCTTCCTCTTCAGTTCTAGTAACTCTATCCGCTTCAAAATTTTTGTCCAATAACCTTCTTTAGGCATGAAACATGGAATATTGGGGTTTATGTGTGAAGATGGATGCAACTCGAGGTTATAAGCAACACTACCAATTTTTTGTAGAACCTGATTAAGGGCCATATAATTTAGAGAAATTTTGTTTCCTTTTCTGTTGCTTAGGGACATCTGTTTGTAGGAATAAGACGTACAAAAACCCAGTCAACCAATTTCAAAAGTCTTTCACTACGGTGTTGATATGCTGTTGTTTCATCCTATTTTGTGTTTAATGTTAAATTTCCTTCAAACTAGCCAAAACCTGTTTTTGATGTTGAATGTTTCCTCCAACATCTCTGACCTTTAGTTTCACCCTCAAGAGGAAGTGAGAAGGTGGATGGTAAAACTATAAGTGTAAAAATGGTGTCATTTGAGAAGAGGTAATGAAAGATTGTTATACACCATGCTGCAGTGGGGACCATTTAATCCACCTTTCGCTGCTTAGCGGATTACAAAACAAGAAATACCCTCTAATCATTTGTTGACCACTGCTGTTTGCCCGTCAGTTTGAGGATGATAAGATGAACTGTGAAGCTAGCTGATTACCCAACATAAAAAATAATTCCATCCAAAAATTACTTGTGAAATAGGAGCAAGATCACTTACACTTATGCTTTGGGTTTCTATGTAGCATTGCACTATCCCAAAAATAGTTGGACTATACTAGGTTGTAAATGATGTGATAGGAACAAAATGGGCATATATTTTTTGGAGCCTAGCCACAAGCCACGAAAAGAAATGCTAACCTCTGAACCGTTAATCCTGTGATGAAATCCCAGGAGACCTCTCCTCTCTGGGAGAATTGTTAAGGGTTTTGTAACAGACCTGGTTCCTTAATTATTTCCCTTTTTTTCTGTCGGCACATCTAACACTCTGATACAACAGTTTTGTCATCCCCCCTTGATTCCTTCCCAAATAATTCTCTTTTTATTCTATGATATGTCTTCAAAACCAGAGTGTCCTCCAAGTGAGGCATGTATCCTGTGCAAGAATCTTATGCTTCAACTCAGAAAAAAATATTTTACTCAAGTATAACCTATCCTTGTATCATAGGCATACCTTACACTCAAATTTGTGTAGATGTCATAGATCCTTGTTGGATATTTTGTATAGATTTTGTGTGTCCTTATCTTGATCCTTCCAATACTTGCTCATCCACCCAATTGGCCCGTCAACATGGACTTCCACACATAATCATCTGCGGTTATATCCCTCTAGACAACGGCATCAACTCCTACATTTTTTCTTTACCCTTTTGTATAATTTCAAATCATAACCCAAAATTTTTTGTTACCCACTTTTGTTGTTCCTCAGATAATAACCTTTTCTCCAAAAATTAATTTGAGACTATATGAGCTTTTTTACCTTGAAGTGTCTACCCATGAGATAGGGCTCTATTGCTGACCACATTAGAATAGCCATCATTTATTTCTCATAGACCGTGGTTTGAGAAAAATATTTTCCTTTGAATTAGCAACTCTCAAATGTAATTGGTCTTCCTTCTTACATTATAACTTCTCCCAATCCTAGTCCGAAAGCATCACATTCAACAATGAAGGTTTTTGAGAAGTTGGTGTTGTCAAAATTCACCCCCCCAGGGTAAATTTGGATGTCCAAATTCCAAGAAAAATGACTGATTCAGAGCAAAATCAGGTTTCTAGGGTCCCTTCAGGAATCTTTCTAAACTCCCCAGGCCGAAGAAGGAAGGAGCAAGCTTTGAGAAAGTGGAGAGGGTTGCAGAAAGCAAGTAGTTTGGGCCAGAAAAATTGTGAAAATCGGCTAAGTCCTAGTCCAGCACAAGGGGACAAATGGGACAAAGGTACGCGAACCGCCCGAACCGCCGCCGAAATGAGTCCAGTCGGCCCACAAAGCATTTGGGACAAGTGGGACGAAAGTAAAGTACGGGCGGGCGCGAAATGCCGGTTCGACCGAGAGAAAAAATCGACTAACTGCTGAGAGGGGACAGGGGACGAGTGGGACAAATGGACGCGAAATGCCCGAACCGGCCGGTTCAGCGAAAATCAGCACAAGGAGCCCAAAAGCAATTGGGACAAGCGGGCCGAAAATACCCGAACCGGCCGAACCGGCCGAAATTGTCCCAAAAGGTCCAAAATCAAAATAGGACGTCCGGGACAAAAAGACCCAAAAACACGGGCCAGCCGAAGGAGCCGAAAGAATCAAAAGGTGCCACGTGTTGTCCCAAAAGGTCCAAAAATCCCAAATCGGGGTTTTTGTCCCAAGTCACGGGACAAATCGGGACGAATGGACGCGAAGTACGCGGAAGACCCGGCAGGCCCGAGAACCATTGAGAAATTGCCACGTGTCATCAAGGAGAAGCCAAAAGGTCAAAGGGCAAGGTTTTGAAGCGCTGGCCCGAGCCAATAGAAATTGGACACGTGTCCAATGGAGCATAGAAGTGCGGAGCTCGGGGGAGGAGTTGGAAAGTTTGGCCAAATCTAAGCCAAAAGGGGTAAAAGTGAAGGAAGACCCGGCAGGTTCGTGAACCAACCAATGCATGCCACGTATCCCCTAGTGGCGGGGCGTGGGAAAAAAAATGTGGAAAATATTCCAAGAGCACCAAAAGTCAAAATTCAAGAGACAGCCCGCCGAAAAGCAGAGGAGAGATAATTATTCAGCGAATCAGAGCATGCCACGTGGCGTCCAAGTGGCAGTGCGCGGGAAAAATATTTCAAAATCCGTTTTCGCCTGTTCCGTGTCCTAAATCTTCAGATCGACATATCTTTCGATCCAGAGCTCAGATTTGCACGTTCTTGATATCAACGGAAAGCTGCTGAAAATTCTCTACACGTTTCCAGGGTCAATCTTGCATTTTGGTTCAGTTTGAAGGGAGAAAAGAAGAACCTCTGGCACGAAATAACAAGCAGAGGTAATGCTTCAACAACAACTTTAATGCAGCAGACAACCCGCCGCTTCTGTTAGGCAAACCGCCGCTGTGCCAGAACCCGCCGTTTCTGCCATGATGGACGAATTAAATGCAACCTAGAAGTGGTTGGGGCATTTTTCGAATTCCTCTCTCTTTTCTCTCCCATTCTTCCTATAAATTGTAAGGAGGGGTTTCTTTCTGGTGTTGGACATTTTTGCTTTGCACCCTCCCTTCTCTCCTGTTCATAAGAAGATTTGTGGAGTTTTCAAACCTCCCATATAGACTGTAACACCGTTTTTTTTTGCCTTTTGGCCATTGCAATGTATTGAATCGATCCTTGAGCAATATATATGTGTCTGTGGTTGCTTCTAAACCCTCTTACATATTTATTACTGTCATTCTTGATCTTTCATTGCATTTTTGCTATCTGTGCATGGTGTTGTGTTATATCTACATGGTCTGTGTTTAATGTGGCAAAGCATATGTTCTTCATTCCTCGGTGCATCACCTCTATTAGCTTAGATTTATTTTATGCATTTCTTCTTACCTTGTCTCCTTGGCAGATTAGATTAGATTTTGAGAAAACCCTCTGCATATTTCGTGTGCACCTGAACAGAGGAATAGGAACCAGCCTTTCTCTGGAGATCTTTCTCACTCTTCAAGTCCCACACTTGGAGAAAGGGATTCAATGTTATGCAATCACACTGGATATTAATATGATCAACCTAGAAAACTGATCAATATCCAGGGGTGCTGTGATTTTGCACTAACAGTTTTGGCACGCCCGGTGGGACAGAGGTCTCATTTTTTTTGCAGCAAGGTTGATGTGCATCTGCTGCAATTTTCTTGCTTAAAAGAGCTATTATTTTTGCATATCTGGCGACTCCAAGGGAGAATCAACTAAATTTCAGCAGTCAGGCCTAAAAGCTTATGAGAAGAATCACAAGGTCAAGAGCTGGAGAAGAGGAAGTGTGCTGTTTGAATACCTGCAACTATCTCCAAGAAGAAGGCAAAGAGGAAGAAGGATTCAAAGGTCTCCATCTCCACCAAACAGAACTCTCTCAACTCCTCCACCTGACAGGCCTTTCTTTCAATATACAAGGGTTTTAAGACCACTCAGAATGGCGCAACCAGTAAACCCCTATGTCAACTTCACAGGCAGCAGCCCACTTGCTCTCAATGCACAAAATCCAATCCCAGTTGCAGCATTGAAGAACATTCCATATTTTACTGGAGAAAAACCAGACCACTCCTGGTGATCATGTCAAGGACATTGCTAACATTTGTGCAATCCATGAGATTAATGAGATGCAAGTAGCTGTCAAATTGCTGGCGTCTTCATTCAAGGGAAAAGCATTGCAATGGTTTAGGAGCCTTGAAGCTGCTTCTATCACGAACTGGAATCAGCAGCTGTGTATTGCACTTCATAATCAATTTGGAGAGAAGGGAGACAACTTGTCTCTTTTGGAGCAGCTGACAACCATCAAGAGAGCTTCCAATGAGCAGCTAACTGACTTCAACTTCAGATTTCAAAGATCTTGGGATAGAATTCCAGTAGCAGTCAGACCAACAGCAGAAGGTGCTTTTCTATACTACCTTAAAGCTTTAAATTCTGATATTTCTATGTTGATTCAATCTATGGGAGGCACAACATCCCTGCTGCTTATAGTATTGCCATTAGAGCTGAAAATTGTCTGATTCAAGCTGGCAAGCTAGCTCCTAGGCCTCCAATGCCATTATATCCAAGTTTAGAGAGCCCAAAGTACTAGTCAAGCACCTGTCTTAGCTCCTATTCCCACTCCTAGAAATCAGAGTTCAAATGAAGCTTCCACTTCATCTCCAAGTGCCCCAAATGAGCTTCAAGAAGTCATGAAGCAACTGCAAAATTTAGGTAATGAGCTGGTCACACTCAAGAGACAGCAAAAGCTCAAGGTTTTAGACCTTCGTATCAGCCTCAAGCTCAACCTAATAGGCAGCCATATCAGCCTCAAAGGCCACCTAATCCAGCTGCAAATATGAATCAAACAAGGCCTCCTGTCAATAGACCATTCCAGCCCTATAATCCAAATGCCATATCTGCCTCTAAGGCATTAGTACCAGCACAAAAAAACATTGCCCAGGAGTATGAATGGTGTTTTTCCATGTAATGAACCCCATAATCAATCCATGTGCTATAATGGTGCTTTAACCCAAGCTTTAATGGTAACAAGTGCTGGTGTGGAGGGTGAAGTAGTCAAGAAAACAGCCAACAACAAGAAACATTCCAACAGCAACAACCTGCCCCAAATGACACCACATTGGTAAATTGGCAGGCAGAGGATTTCTGTGGTATGAATCAGGCAGTCTCTCAAGGTGTTGTTGCAGCCAACACAAGGTCAAAAAGGAGAAATTTGGGTGAAGAACAGCCGTTAGCCCCAGCCAATCCACAACCTTCCACAGCTCCACAAATGATTGGCAAGCAAAACCCAGTTTCAAATGCACGAGGGCAGCCAAGAACAGCCCCTTGGCCAAATCAAATGCCAGCTGTTGCTGCCCATATTCAAGGAGCAAATGTGCAAATCAAGGGACAGCAGAGAGATCCTTCATCACCATTCAGTATCATTGATCAGATGAAGAAAAACAAACGTCAATATATCTATGTGGGAATCCCTATCCATCCCAGGCCAAAGAGATCTGCTGCAAGCTGCCATATGAAGGACTGGCCAACTTCGAATCAGCAGGTTCAGAGGCAAGACAAAGTGCTTACAAATGCTGCCCAGCCTGAAGGAAATCATGGAGCACAACAAGGTAAAATGCTGAAGCCCCCCCCTTTTATGTTTCATTGATCATAGGAGAATCAAGTTGGTACATAATTGCATGATTGACTCTGGGGCAAGTAGTTCAGTAATGCCTAAACAGATAGCTGATCAGCTAGGGCTCCAGTATGAAATAACATCTAAGGGAGTAGTGCAATTAGATGGGACAGCAATAGCCACAGTTGGAGTTATTAGAAAAACTTGAGTCTTACCTTGCATGCATGTCCCAATGTGGTTGTTTTGCAAGACGTATATCAGTCATAGACCTTCCACCACTCTTTGCCCTATGCTTGTCAAGGGACTTTACTGCCAAGATTGGGGGATATTTGTCCGCTGATTGGTCACACATGCTGTTCAGAACGAGGTATGGAACTAAAGCTACAATTAGGTCAGAACCTATTGCAGATTTCCACATTGAGCCCTATACTCCAAGTCATATTAATACCAATTGCTCAGCATTTGATCAAGAAGATCACCTCACACTGATGAAGCCGACACTAAGGTTGGAAGTATCCCAGATTTGACTCTTGATGAATGGGCAAGCAAGGTGCATGCTTTTGATCCTTATCAAGAAGTAGAAGAATCTGAGCTAGGGGTCTATTGTATACACGAAGAAAGTCAAACCTATTCCTAGCATCACCAAGCCAAACACAAGGATGACAACGAGGTATGGCAACTGTTTTTTGATGGATCAAGGAGTAGACAAGGCGCAGGAGGTGGAGCCATGCTTATTTCACCTCAAGGAGTAAAGTATTATTCAGCTTTTAGATTTCAATTTGCATGCTCCAATAACACTGCTGAATATGAAGCCTTGGTGCAAGGGATGCATTGGGCAAATGAGAAAAATAAAGAACTTCGTAATTTTTTTGGGACAGTGACTGATTGTAAATCAGGTCAAGGGACAGCATGCCCGCCAAAAAATGATAATACTCAGGTGCTACAAGAACAGGGTTATGGGACCTCATGGAAGATTTTGAGGGTTTCGGCATCAAAGGCCATTCTAGGAAAGAGAATCAAGCCTGTCTGACAGGCTTGCAACAGTAGGGGCAGCCTTTGACATTGTAGAAAACATTCAACAAGAAAAGGTACAGGCCAAACATACCAGGATTGTGGGGCCTCAGTGCCTTGAAAATGCATGTCAGTTGGCAAGTATTTGAGATGACAGCAAATCATTCACTTCTTGGCAAAGAAAAAGCTGAGTTCTCAGCCAAGAAATCAAGCGAAGTTGGAACAGCATATGGTAACCAAGGTGATACTGCTGAGAACTGACAAGCTGCCCAATGGGACTTTCACTTGGGAGTCCTTTTTAATCCAATGGATCAGTTTAGAAAAGGAGAAAGCAAACATCAGTCCAAAAGAAGAAGATTCAGTATCCATTCTTGGTAGAAGAGAACAAGCAATTGCAAGTTGGCAAGATGAACAACTGAGCAAGAAAGGTATGAGTTCATACAGCTTATGATCAGAATTACCGCGAACGTGTTTGCTTGGAGCATGAAGACTTGAAAGGTTCAATCCCAACTTAGCTCAGCTACCATTGAATTGTACCCAAATACTAAGCCTATCAGCAGATAACAGGAGACATCTAACAGCGGAAGGCAAGTCAATCCACACATGGAGCCCCTCAATGAGGAAAGAACTAGACAAGGCTGATTGAGTCAAGGACATATTCCAATCAGCATTCTAAGTGGGTTTGCCAACTTAGTTCAGTCAGAAAAGAAGAGTGGAGAGATTCAGGCTATGTGTTTGACTTTCGAGACCTCAATAGAGCCTCTCTCAAGGACCATTATCCACTCCCCTTCCATGGAGCAAATATTACAGGTCGTAGCTGGTGCAGAAGGTTTTCACTACTTGATGGTTACTCAGGCTCAATCAGATTGATGGTAAAGGAGAAAGACAAGTTCAAGACAGCCTTCACAACCCCCAAATGGGGAACATATGCTCTATAAGGAAGATCCATTTGGAACTGTCGCACGCAGGAGAACATTCTAGCAGCTATGATCATGGGCATTCAAAGGCGTGATCAATAAGATGTGCTATATAAATAGATGATATTTCATGATCTTCTCAAAGAATGCTGCAGACCATCTCTTTCACCTAAGGCAAGTTTTTCAGAGGGTTAGAAGTTTGGAGTGTCTTTGAATCCTAAGAAGGCATATTTATTACACTGAGGGAAAAACTCCTGGCATTATTGTTTCAAAGGAGGATTAGCAATTGATCCAGAGAGGGTGAAGCCAATAAGAGCTCTACAATTGACCAAGTAGTTACAAGAAAGCCCTTCAGAGTTTCCTGGGAAGGAGGATAAACTTTTTTCGAAGATTTTGTCCAAAATTTAAGACCGTGTAAAGCCCATCACCAAAATGTTAAGGAAAAAAAGCTGGCTTTCAAATGGCGGTAGAAGGAAGGAAGAGTTTTGAAATCAATCACACGCAAGCCCTCTCCCAAGGCACCCACTTCATAACCCGGACTTTTCCAAAGATTTCATCCTCTATGCATTTGGAGGTGATGCCAATATTTTCTGCCATTCTGTACAACGAAACAAATCTAATGAGGAGCAGCTGATTGCTTCTTCAGCCAGGAAGGCCTAAATGACTGCGAGGTGAGGTAGGGTACTCTTTTATGAAAAGATGTGCTTGCAGTAATAAGAAGCTTGAAGAACTTCAAGCATTTAGTCTCCAATAAACAGGACAGGTATTGAGTCTCAACATGCTGGGGGGTGGGGGGGGGGGGGGGGGGGGGGGGGGCGGGGATGGGGTAAGGACTTCCTCCTCGAACAAAGAGTTGGAAGAGAAGAAAAAGGGCAGGATGGAATCCACCCGGTCATGGGTATGACATTAGATCAAGATCACAAAGATGGGTAAGAGGCAAAGGTTTGTGTGAGCAGCTCGCTTCCAAACAACCCAGAAGCCAGAAGACAGAAGATGAAGAAGACGTTGTCCTGCTATTATAAGAAGATCAAAAAATAGGAAAATGATGATGTGTCCACTCCCGGTGGACTCAGGAATTATGATTACATTTCCTACAACGGCATGTGCCCTCATAAATGAGCAAGTGAAAAGAAGGTACTTCCGATTACAAGCAGATTCCTTATTGCTTGGTGATAATGTTTTGTTTTAAAAGGGACATCACACGGTGTTTATTGAGATGCATTCGGACAGGCAGATGCGAGAGGATCTACAAGAGTTTCCATGAAGGGGGGGAGGAGGGGGCCATTTCACCACACGAGTAACAGCTCTCATTGATCATGAAAGCTGGTTACTATTGGCTATGTATTCAATGATTTGCCTATTATGGGTTAAGCAAATGCAAGAAATGTGCATTCTTCCAGGGAAGGAAGGTTATCAGAATCCCCTTCGTCCAATTCAGTAGGATCATCCATACATGCAATGGGGATTAGAACTTCATTCGAGCATCAATCCCAATTCGAGTCAAGGCCACAAGTGGATCTTACAGCACAGGACGATTTCACCAAGTGGACCGAAAGCAGAAACAGTAGCGCTCTAAAGAGGCAAGTGCGTCTAGAATACTAGACTTTTATGAAAAGGGAATATATAGCTTCGGTTGGTGTTATGTTTGTACCGGCCACCATCATATCTAGATAATGCATAGCATCATGGTTCAAAAATTACAGAATGGACTGTCTCAAGAATGGAATTCTATTTGAGACACATTTCAAATTATTACCCATAGGGGTAATGGACAGGCAGAGTCCAAAACAAGAAAGAATTTGCTAAAAAATCATCAGCAGGACTCGGATGAAAATCCAAAAAGGAACATGGCATACAAGGTAAAATCAGCGTTATGGGCTAACCGAATAAACACCAAAGAGGTCTATAGGTAATTCTCCCTACAAGTTGGTCTAGGGAAGGAGGCAGATGCCTATATCATTAGAATTTGCACAGCCTTGGAGCTCATGAAGCTGCTTGAGTTATCTGAATTCGACCCATGGAGGTCAGTTATGTAGAATGAGAATATAGAAGAAATCAGCACCATGCGGTTCAGACGATTGAAAAAGAATCGGCCGTAGTAAAAGGAATGGTTTGTAAGAGAGCTAGAGCAAAAAGGACCTTCCAGAAGGGGGGGCCCTAGTCTAAAATGGGATGCAAATCGAGGCAAAACCAGAAAGGCTTCAAGTTTGATTGCCATCTGGAGTGGTCTCCCTACATGGTCAACAGGGTGCAAAAGTAGTATAATGCCTTCCAATTCTGCATTGGATGGAGAGGAACTTTTGTTCAGTTAACGGAATCCATCTTAAACATTGCTACTAAGAGAAACGTTTTGACCGTTGTAATATTAATTTAGATTTCTTACTTCCTTAAGTCGTAACGAACATTGTCCTGTTGTAGTTAGGTTCTATTTCCTAAGTGCTTGGCAGTAGGTTTTGCTGCTCTCAGGTTGTTTTCTAACAGTAAGAGTGTTGCTGGCGGGGAAGTGGCCGCGTATCAGGCTTGATTCAGGTATAATGCTGAACTCCATGACCAAGGGACCGCTAATAAGGCCAATGATCTTTCTCCCTAGCAGGCAGGTAAACCCGCTGAGTCGTCAAATTGTTGTCCAAAATTCACCCCCCCAAGTTCAACATTTCGATAACATGCCATCAAAGGTTGCAGAAGGCACATAGGTCAATCCAGGAAAAGTCATGAAAATCGCTAATCCTATTCCCTAGGGAACATTCAGACATTTGTGACAAAAATTGTGCCGCGGCACTTAAAAGCCTCCAGGGGCCCAAGTGCCAAATTGGGCCTTTGGGACAAAAGCGCAGCGGGCGCGAAAAACCGATCCTTCCGAATCAGATAATTGGCTAACTGCTGAGAAGATGCCTGTGGTACAAGCGGCCAAACTGCTCGATACCGGCCGACCGGAGTGAAAAAGGGCCAAGACAGTCCAAGGTAAAGGACAAGCGGGAACAACTGGATGCGAACTGGCCGTTTCCCTAAACAGTACAAAGAGCACTAGGCAAAATGGGCAACAAAAGGGACGTTCGGGACCTCGGATCTCGCCCGTAGGAGCCGAAAGCCAATAAAATTTTGCACGTCATAGTTTAATTGAGGGACAAGGAATCCCATTTTCAAAGGAACGGGCGATCGGAGGTTTTTGTCCTCAACGTACTGGAACAGTCCATGGGGACATAAAAGACGCGAAGGAGCTGGCAGGCCTGCGAACTAAAAGACGCTGCCACTGTGTCCTCACAAGAAAAAGGTTAAAAAGTCAAGGGCGAGTTTTTCTTCGATCCCTGATCCAATCCATGATTAATGCCACGTGGCCTGCTAGGGCCACAGAGGAGATTTTCAAAGGAAGGCCGCGCCGAAAGTTAGAAAAGAGAGTAATCATTCAGCGAATCAGAGCTTGGGCCACTGGCATCCAGGTGGCAAGAGCAACGGGAAGAACTTCCGAAAATCCATTTTCACCTATTTTGGTGCCCTAAATCTTCGATCGACATAACTTTTCGAATCCAGCGCTTGGTTTTACCGTTCTTTATAATCAGCGGAAAGCTTGTGAGATTCTCTACATACTCTCACGTTTTCTAGGGTCCTCTTGCATTTTGGTTCAGTTTTTGAGAGAGAAAATCAGAAGATGCCTCTGCAAGAAATAATAATCAGAGAAGTGGATGCTCAACTAATACTTTAATGCAGTAGACCAGTCCGCCGCTTCTGCTAGGCACCCACCGTTGTTGCCAATAGCCTCCACTTTCCATCATTATGAATGAGTTAAGTTGCATGTCCTGGTAGGTTGTTGGGCAGATTCGAATTCTCCTCGTCTTTTCCTCTCTCATTCTTCCTATAATTGTATGGAGTGTCTTCTTCCTAACGTTCAGACATTTCTAGTTTGCAACCCCTTTCCTTCTTTCCCTTCCTTTTCTTTGTAAGAGAATT
>CM034151.1:269977504-269994304 GCA_019776745.2 Taxus chinensis | reverse complement strand
AGAAATCCTAACTGGTATAAAATAATATTTTAATATAGTCCTACCAAACTCAATCAATAAAAGAACACTTAACTAGTATATTATGAATATGCACCTTGTATATACAAAGCGGTGCATTATCAACATGATTTTGGGATAGTATAACAACTGGAGTAAATTAATATGTTCAATCATTTGACTTCCCAGTATGTGACGATACTTTGGTTCTAAATAGGATACGTATAGAAAATAGAACAGCATGATCCATAATGTTGCATAAGTCATGTATGCATTAGGACGGGCTTTATAAATTTAGTCGATCGACATATCCCATTAAATAAGGTAATCTAATGTTCGATTCAAATAAACGGGTTCACCAAATGATTTCAGAGAAATTTAAGGAAGTCTTTATCATAGACTTGGATAAAATGAATATAGTAAAAAAAAATATCTAACATTCAAATATAAATATGTATGCAAGATAGAGATAAGAGTGGCTTTAAATGTATTATGAAGTTTTAGCCTGATCCTAGATGGAAATAACCGAACCTGTTGGCTCTTGAACT
Source organism: Taxus chinensis (assembly GCA_019776745.2). Taxonomy (NCBI): domain Eukaryota; kingdom Viridiplantae; phylum Streptophyta; class Pinopsida; order Cupressales; family Taxaceae; genus Taxus; species Taxus chinensis. Next base: position 269,993,759 of record CM034151.1, on the reverse strand, counting down.
ATGTGAGGATTTGTCTAGAATTTGAGATCTAAGACTTCCGTTCAACTGAGTGCTTTTTGTAGGAAAATACCACCCCCCAAATACTAGTTGTCTGACCTAGGTGCTAGTGTCCCTATAAAAAAATCATCAGCTTCTAGTTTTTTTAGATTATACTAACTTATTCCATTCATATTTTCCCTATCCACTTCACTAGGGTTCTTTTGTGGGTCGCATCTAAATTACCTGTAAACCAAACCCTATCCCTACCTCACTCTTAATGGGAAAAATAGATGAATAAAAAGCATATGCTTGAGTTAGACTAACCAGGTGCTCACCCGCCCAATGTGATGTCACCAAGAACTACACTACATTTTAGACTCTATGTAGTTATGGGGGTTTGTGTGTGAGATTTTTAAATCACGTCCCTTGAAGTTAGTTTTCTGTTTCTCCAGTTGACTAAGATACATGGTATACAACTACTTCACCCTACGTGATTGTGTGAGTAGATTTATAAATTTCCCTTCCTATGTTGTGGAATGATGTAGCCCAAATCTTTCCTGAATTGCATTTTCGTAACAATAGATATATTATTATCCCCAAATTGTATATGGAAACAGCCCCTAAATAATGGTAATTACATCTATATATATATATATATATATATAGATATATAGATATATAACGTCCTTATTTAAATTTTCATCATTAATAACTAAAATATCCAACCCAATTGATAAAATATACTATAGAAAAGATAATGTTGTCATGATAAATGTCTAGCATGCAAATATTAAAATTTCAATCATGACAACTAACCCACACTTGAAATTCCCTTTCATGGTCAATGTAACCTTTATTTGAATCATTAAACAAAATTAAAAATATTTCAAACTATGTCACTCTCATTATTTTCTATAGTAATGCATTAACATGATTTTCAATTGTGTTTAATTGATCAAATAATTTTACCTAACTTGATTTTTGAATTTACTGAGATCTATGAAAGAACAGTGATCACAGAGGCTTAAAAGGATATTTTTGGTCTTTTATCATAGGAGGACATTCCCTTGGAAGATTAAAGAGAAGATTAAAAATGTCCAAGGGATATGTGGGAGAGAAAAAAAGGGATTTGAGGTAATTGATGGAAATTTTTAGGAAATAATTTAGGTTAGGAATAAGTTAAGAAAAACCATGTCTTTTTGGAAAGGCACTAAGAAAAGCATTTTTAAAGGAGATAGTCACCTTTTTCGAAGGTTTTAAAGATCCTCATGAAGCATTGGGAGCTCATATCATAATAATTGGAAATATTATAGAGCCTACTTCATAGTGAAATAATAAATATAGAATTCTAGGGGTATGAAAATGTGGAAATCTATCCATCAGTGCAACACAAGAGTCTTTTTACAAGGTGTAACTTTCTCAAAAATTTGCAGACACCTTAGAAATAGTTAGGATCCTAACCAAAGGTTAAAAATGATGGAATTAACCCTCTTTATGATCCATGTGTTGGATTTATCATACTCATTCTGGACCCTAGTGGAAACTCAACTTACTGGCACACACAGATGGGAAAATTTTGAAATTTAATTGAAAAGGAAAATTACAACCTCAATCAGGTCTTTAAAAGGGTGGTAATTGACTCAGTGGATCCTTTGGATTCAAAATCATATAATTTTTGGCCCTCCTAACTCCATTTCTTTCTCCCAAAGCTAAAAAACCACTCTTTACTTTATTTTTACATTGATATTAATGACATCAGCATTCTAAGAAGCTTGGGCAGAGTTTTAGAGGACTTATGTTCCAATTTCCATTTTTCCCTTGGTGTAAGGGACATGGGGTACACAAAATTACACTCCCCTATTACCTTTATGTTTCATATCTTAATGTGACAACTCACCTAACTTGACATTTGACCAATTTTTCATGATAGATAGACCCATGGCAGTCTTTTGGAGGGGATGATTTCCCTTTCCCCTTTATTCCCTATGTTAAGGGTGTAACCACGCCTCGCACCTTCCCCTAACCCAATTTGAGCTTGTTTGGGTTTAAGGTGAGTTAAGGTGTGCAAATGACAGGAAAAATAAATTTAAAAGTGGGAAAATAACTTAAATGCAACACTTAATAATTTTGAGTCTTGTTTTTTGTTATTTTCTCTCCCCGTTTATTGTTGGTATGTTTTAATTCTGCCAAAATTTCTTAGAAATCCTCCATGCTCAATAACCATTTTTTTCATATCTTCCACACACCATGTATGTTTCTCATGAGATTTTAACTATAGATTCCTCGTAAAAACACCTTTCAAATTATTCAACATTGCATCCAATGGTATTATAAATTACTTTTAATCTCTAAAAAAAATTCCTAAAATAGAAATATGATATTTATATTTACAAAGTTATGGCAAATGAAATCCTTCAAAAATTAGAGCAAAACATACTTGTGAATTAAGAAAAAACATTATTCCACTTTCATTCCATTTCACACTAGGAAGAACCATTCCTAAAAATCGTAAGCCTTCCTAATATTCACTAGCGATAAATAGAAAGTGCTACAAACAGTTAATTTTAGAGTTTTCATTTCCCCTTACACATTAGGGAAACTCAAAAGTGCTAAACTATAAACTAGAAAATAAACTGGACTTCTCAAAATAATGCTTACTAAAAGTAGTAAGGTTTTACGATATGATTAAGAAATAAGAATGATATCCTCTTCCGCTGAAGAAAAAGCACCTGGATAAGTGTTATAATAGTGTTGAACACCTGTGTGACCTGACAAATTCATGATTTCACAGTATGCATTTTCAGTATGAGCAAGAAAGTGTTTGAGAATCATGGGTGTTTATTCCATTAAACAGGAAACATCTATGTCACTTAGGTGCATTTTGAATCCAATAAGGGAAAGGTGATGCTATCCATGTTTTTAAATCCCAATCTCATGTTCAAAAATGGATTATCATGTTTTCATATCAGTATGTAAGTCTCACAAAATTGTTTCTAAACACTCATTCAATTCCTTGGAGTGTGTCCCACATCTCACCAATGGGTGGGAATATGTACTCATAGTGTCCTAACTCAACAGGATGTCAAAGGTAGAGAACTTCATTCATGGATCATCACTCAAATAGATCCATCGAAAGCAGTTTCTCATCAACAAGATGTTTTCCCATCTCTATTATTTGACTTCTCTCTCCTCCATCCTTCTCTCACTACATTGATCTATTAATCTGATAATGTTAATTTTTCACTCTTTCATATTATTCACTTAAATGTACTGTATGGTTGACATTGTAAAAGTCCCTTTTTCAAAAATGAGACAAATAACTTAGTCTCTATTCGTAGGGAATTTGAAACATTCACCTGGTGGTGAGATGAAAGGTATGTGGTGGGTGGATTGAAGAATGCATATTGTAAAGATATAAAATTGGAATGCTCTATCCATTCCAAAGAGTTATATTTTATTTGGTTTGATATCTCCCATTTTCTTACTACAGAAATAAACTACAATTCTTTTATCTTCATGTGTCTTATGTTTTCCTCCACAATCTCAACGTTACTCTCATGAGCATGGTTACTTGTGCAATATTATGCAAATGAACTTGGATTTATTTATTTTGTTGTACCCTTTTCCTTAACATTAGTTCTTCTCATTGCTAACCTTGGAAATATTATAGTTTTATGTCAATAACATCATTCGTGTTATTTATTGAGTTAAAATCAATTCTTCTCACTTTCTTACCTCTCTCCATACACACCCCTTACCCTCCACCTCCTTTTGCATATGAGTTTAGTGGAGTATAACCTGTGTATCCCCTATTAAAAGGCCACCCACAATGGTTCTAAATAGTGTAAATATTTCATATTTTCAATAAGTGGAGTTGTCTCATTCCGAAGTAAAGGGACCTATTCCCAGAGAATTAGTGAAAACCCTAATTTCCTTTGTAACAAAATATTTTTCCAATAGTTTTTTAGTTCTCATTTGGGGGCCATTTTGTTATCCTACACCCTATATGATCCAAAAAACCCATAAAATAAAATATACCAAAAATACATCAAAAGTAAAAAAATATAAAAATAAACATGAAACTTGAAAGCCCTAGTCTTTTTAGTTATGGTCCTTTCACATTCTTTTGTCAATTTTCTCACAAGCTATATTAAAGAGCTAAACCAGATTGGATATAGATTTATAGGTATTTTAAATCCAAGTTTGAATCTCTTCCAAGATAAAAATACTATCCACAAACAATCCTTATTACTTCTCTTAAACATCATCTCCATCTGGTACATCGAGTGATATAAAATAAAATCTAATTGATACTCATCCTGAATATCCCAATTAAATCACGCTAATTATTCTTCCCATCAAAATAGAAGTAGCGGAAGAAGAAGTTGAAGAATAATTGGTAGAACCTCAACCACGTGTTCCATGGGGAAGGAATGCTAGTCCCCTATGATTACACACCTCTCCATGATTACCAAAGGGACCCCATAAGAATTTTCCCAATTTCAAAGGTGATTGCACTCAAATTCCTTAAGAACATATTGCATTTTTTGTCACTACATGTGGAGTTCTGGGATTTGAACCATGAAGATGCTTTAGTAAGTTTTTTCATGGTGCTAATTCAAGAGAAATAAATTGAGTGGTTCTACATCTTTCCCTCTAGATCCATCACAAATTGGGGGTGATGTAAGAACAAGGTTTTAAGAAAGATTTAAATCAGCTAAAGACTCTCAAGATATTCTTATTCAATTTGTTTGAATGAAGAAAGAATCAAATGAACTCTGAGATATTTTGTGGCCTAATTGAAGATATTTTTGAAAATAATACATGTGGGAAGCTTTCACCATATGAGGATAACAAAATAATATTCTTTATAAATGCATAATTTTCTGAAGTAGGATTTATCCTATGGAGAGATCAACCTCAAACTCTGAAATGCCCAAGAATATACCATCAAAGTAGAAGATGATATGCTTTTATCTAAGAAAGTGAAGAATCCAAATGGAATAACAAGGGTTCAAACCTCCCAATACATGGTGGAGATATAAAGATGGATTGGTCATATGCCGCCATATCAGTCAAAGGTACCATGAAGATTTTGTTTTTCGATAAGAAATAAGAAATATACTTTTTAGAGGGAAAATTACCCGAGGAAAGACATTATGTATCAAAATTAAAGAGGGTGTAACTATTTAGTAACTTCAGAAGAAAGTGTTGAACTTTATATCTTGATGGAAGACTTCCCAAACATGATGGAACTAGCTAAGGAACACAAGGATGATTTACTAGATACTCAACTGGAAGATGTGCCCTCCTATTCAAAATGGATATTATTTATTTGTTTGAAATGATGAATATCATATTTACCTTGACTTGTAAGAAGGAAACCACCAAATGATAAGCAATGTGGATCATGAAAAATAGGATGTTTCAAAATGAGTTTTGGCCATATGATTTATAGGTTCTCAATCATCTCCTTGAGATCCAATGTGAAGGTTTTTCAAATAAATTTGGAGGTGATTGTGGAAAATTTTAAGAAGGAATATGTGCAAGATATTTTAAAGGTTACAAAAGGAACTGAAGACCCTCAAATCATTCTTGAAATCCTAAACTATGCTATGACTATCCAAGATAAGTATGAGTCTAATTTTTGATTCCTCATTTAATTCACATATGTTCAATAACAAAATAGGAATAACAGAAGAGCTCGATGTCCATTTTGAAACATTTTTTTTATGAGTATAATTTGAAGATTGTTGGGGTGATAATGTCAAGTGGGATATCTAGCACTATAGTGCACTACAATATTATATTAAAAGTTTTTTTATCAAACTTTATTATGAAGATCATCCACATTTAAGAGTGAAGCAACTCGACTGATTCACCCACCCATATTGATTTAGGTGATCTCTCTCGAGATTGGAAATTAACAACAATGACATTTATACAGACTCATATTACTACTGAGATCATAATGGAAGACCATTCAATGATATTTGTATTGAATGATTGAGAGAATATATATGCAATCATTCTGTGGAACCAAGGATTGAAGTGGAAGTGTTGGGTTAAAGTCTTAATATTTTTAATAAAGACGATGATTTATTACAGTGGGTTTTTCCTTCGGGTTTCCCCACTTAAATATGGTGTTTTCTATCTCTGTTATTTACTTTCATCTTTCATTATTGCATTCTATAATCTACATAACACAATATATAATCTTCAACATTTATTTTTTGGATCTATAATCAATTTTGATTATGCATGTGCAGGATCGATTTGGAAGCTTTTAATTAGATAGAGAGAAGAATCTTGGAGTCTATTTACAGATCTACGAAGGCCTAGTTTTAGAAATTCCATAGTCACCTTCAAACTAATCAGGTTTAAATTTTGATTCCTGCTTAAATATTTTGCAATTTTTTTGGTTTAAATGGTTCTTTAGATTGTTTTTTTAGCATTTGGTTTCTTAGATATTTTTTTCTACATCTAGTTACAGTCATTTTCTTCTTAAATCCATCATCTACAAGATTGTTCTAAAGTTTTTCACACCATTTATAGCAATTAGTTCTATTTTTAATTATGGATCAGAAATATCCCTTTAGATCTAGTTATTTTGAAGCGTTTAAATCCACCGTAACTTTATAAATCTTCATTTTTCACTAGGTTTATTTTTTTGCAAATCCTAATCCAATCGTTTTATGCCATCTAGATTCACTCTATAGTTTTTTATTTAGATCCTATCGGTTTTTTTAAAACTTGGACTAATAATATTGTTCCAAGTACCTTCTTTGTTTTCTTTTTTGTGTTTACAAAGTTGATCCAATCATTTATTTACCAAGTGGCTGCACTCTATCAATTTTTTATTGAATTTTTCCATTTTTTGCAAGGTTCTATTTAATTGCAAAGCTCGAGCCAATGATTTTACTCCAGCTATCTTTACCTTGTTATTTTTTTTTGTCCTTTTTTCAGTTGTGAAGTACAAACCAATAAGGTTGTTCCACACACTTTGTAAATTTAGTTTTATTTTTTATCTGATTGTCAGTTGTGAAACATGATCCAATAAGGGCTTTACATGTGTCTTTGCGTTGTCAGACTTGGTTTTTCTTTCCTCTTTCATTTTTGAAATCCAATCCAATCAGGAAGCTACAAGTTGCTTTATATTTTATGTTGTCAGATCTTTTGTTGCTTGTTACTATCTTTGCAAAATACAGACCAATGGAATTGCTCTGTGTGTCTTTGCATTTCACATTTTTTCATTCATTTGTAATCGTGTTAGTGGCTATCTAATATAAAATTTCCACCTTTTCACATTTTTCATTATTTTTTCAGTTTTGCAAAAAATCAACCATTAAAAAATCTCCACATATGTCTATTTCTTCCTTAATTCATTTTGGTTACACTACAAAGTGCGAACCAGTTGAATTTTGACATGTATTTTACTTTGATGTAGTGTCAGTCTCTACAAGTGTCATACTATGTCTTTCGGGGTGTCAGTATTTACTTTGGGATAGTCATTAAGAATGTGACACTTATCTTTTGATTTCTTTTCAAACCTGAACCTTATTTTAAGTTTTTAGCTTATTCTGAGGACTCTAAGTCTGCCCAAGGCAATATATTTAAATATTGGCAGAAAGCTGCCAAGTTTCCTTTTTTGGTCGATATATTTTAACAAGTGACATTGTTAGGATAAATTTTTTCTTTCACATTATTAATTGGACCTGAAAGTCATTTTCTTTTAGTTAATTATGTGAACTTCACGTATGTTGGGATAAATTTGTGGAAATTGGTCGAAAAGGTGACACGTTCCCCCTAAGTCTTATGGTAAACTCTTAATCAAGTTTGTATTACGTTCCCCTAAGTCTTATTGTTATTGTAGACCCTGAAATTTAGAAATCTCTAGATCTTTTCTTTGCAGTCAATTCCCGGATTGTACTTTCATTTATTCTGCCAGACTCATCAACTTGAGAAAGTGAGGGAATCCCACCATGTGTCTTATCTTTACCATTGACATGTGAAATTTTCACTCTATTTAATCACCAAACATCTTTGTTTGAATTTTCAACCATGTCATGAACCTGATAAATTATCTATTTTAATTAAATTCTTGAGAATTCACATCCACCAGGGGGTTTGTATTAAATTTTTTTGGAAATTCGACACATGCCCTGTAGGTGTGGTTAGATATTTGCTATGTGTCCTATCTAATTTTTATTTGTTCTGTGGATATCAGTTTTTCTTCGTATCAAAAAATTTGAATTCATTTGTTCCGTTGATGTCAATTTTTCTTTATTGCATGATTTCATAATTTCCTTTGTACCATGGATTTAAAAAATTTATTCATTCCATGGGTTTGCAAAGTTGTGTTCCTAAGAAGCATTTAAAAAATTTATTCATTCCATGGTAGTTTTGTCAAAGTAATGCTAGTTCTGTGATTTGCTTACAACTCTTATGAAGGGGGATGAGAAAATTCTTTGATCTATGCTGGATTCAAAATTTGAAAAGCTTAAAGCTTTTACCCTTCGGCCTTCTGTGGCCTATTTTTCCATTCTTTGCTAATCTATTTACAAGCATATAACTAAAATTAATATTTGTAGCTAGTTTTTTGTCTTCATAACCTTCCGAGCATTAAAATTACTATTTTCCAATTTTTAGATGGATAAGTCTCAACTTTTGAATGGAACTAATTATACTATTTGGAGAGTAAAGTTAAAATATTTTTTTTATGGCTAGGAAGCTATGGGATATTGTGACTGGGTGTAGAGACATAACCCTATTAAAGACAAGAAACCCCTCAAAACCTTAGTTCCTTCTCTTAAATATCTCAGGAAGATCCATAAAAAAGAATTTTAATTTCATAAATAAAAAATGGAATAAATCAATAAAAATCAAGATGAAATTGACGAGAATAATCATGGAGCTAATGTAATAACTCTATAAACTAGAAATAACTATAATTGTAAACATGCACAAAATGTTTTTTTTGTGTTTCAATATTTTTCTTCAGTTGTATTTAGTAGTCTATTCAAAATGGAACTATTATTCATTTTTGGCATATATGACATGTATAAGACTTAAATTTTCCACATATATATTAAAAGGTGCTTTCTTGGTCATTTTTGAAGGAAAAGTCACATACATCCATGAGTGGGTCCAATATTAATGGATCATGTTTTCAGTGAATGATTGATTATTATTGAATGATTTTATTATTTTCTCAGAACCGATTATCTATCAAGTCTAATCTTAGTATTCAAAGACTTAGAATATAGATATTGGAAGTATATATGTTTTGTTTAATAAAACATTTTATGTGATTACTAAAATATTATTATATGCATATCAAATGACACTTGGTATGCCTTTGTATTTGTATTGGAGATGTCCAATGCTGATTACATCTAATAAATATTGTAGAAGCATAATGTGTTGATTTATTTTTCAAAAAAAATTGTAATATAACATGATTATTTGCTACACATATTGTTATGATATGGTGTTTATTATGACTCTAATCATGTTGATGTTGTGTTGAATCAGAGAATATACATATGGATTTTTGTTTAGATTATTGATGCAAGTTCCATCATTTGAATCAAAAAAGGAAGCTATGTGGCTATCAAGTGTTCTATTCTATGTGAAGGCTAGATTACTCTTGATAAAGAATACATTTCAACATCAGAGATCATATTGTAAATATCTTAACCAAGCCATTGTGTGTTGTGAACTATTGTAATTTTTGTTTCTTGTTAGGCCTATCAGAGTTTCCATTGAGGGGGAGTTTGCATGAAAATGAAACATCTTAATGGCTTACTATAAAAGACCCGGGTAATATTTTAAAGAGTGGATCTTGACCACCTGCCTTATATCTAACAAGGTGATCATTTAGGGATTGATTGTACATGGTTGTAACATTATATGTGAACTATAAGTCCCGTGACAAATTTATAAGTTAGTTCATTATAAACTTCCAATACTTCCTCTATTTTGTAATAAGTAAACAAGTCATAGTATGTGAGTTTACATGTAAATCCCAGCAAAGCATTAGATATGGGAATTCCTTGTTTTATAAAAGGCTCTATAATCTGAAATAAGTCTTCATATATAAAGCATTGGTCTTAAGAATCTCTATATATGGGAAGATATATATGATTTACCTTGTTTGAATGCTATCCAGAGTCAATGTTGTTCATCCTTGGATCTGTAAATCCTTTTTTAGAAAAAGGTAAAATTAGCATGTCTTGTTCTATTTCTTCCTACTTAACATTAAGGGGGAGTGTTGGGGTGATAATGTCAAGTGGGATATCTACTGCAGTATACCCCAATATTCTATTAAAAAAATCATCAAACTTTATTATGATCTTCCAAATTTAAGAGTGAAGCAACTCAACTGACTCACCTACCCATATTGATTTGGGTGATCCCTCTCATGATTGGCAATTAGTAACGATTACATTTGTATAGACTGATATTAAGATGGAGATCAGACTGAAAGACCAGTTGATGATATTTTTTTGAATGATTGAGAGAAATAGATCTACAATCATTCTATGGAACCAAGGAGTAAAGTGGAAGTGTTGGGTTAAAGTATTGAAATTCTTAATACAGACAGTGATTTATTACATTGGGGTTTTTCCTTTGGGTTTCCCCACTTAAATCTAATGTTCTAATATGTCTCTATTATTTTCTTTTAGCTTTCATTATTGCATTATGTAATCTACACAACATAATCTATAATCTTTTGCATTTATTTCATGGATCTATAATCATTTGATATGCATTCCTTATAAATCCTAACAAAAGTGACTCCTCTTTTTTGTTTTGTGAATAAGATTGTATTCATTATGAATGGGAGGAAAATGAAATACTTAAATTTTTCATGGATGTATTCATTCATGAGGATACTACCTACGTCATAAAAAGTGATAGTGATGTTAATAATGAATGGGTATGTGTGAAAATAAGAATTTGGGGTAGGTTATTAAACATATATCAACAAGAGGTATATGTTGATGTTTAAATTTTCAAAATATTTACCAAGAATTCTATAGAAACAATGGTCGTGATAAACTTGATAGGTAAGGATAAATTACTTGTCAGATAGATAAGGCTAGTTGTGAACATGGTGAGCTTGTAATAGTAAAAAATCAATCTTGTGATAGTTGAAAAAATAAGAAAAGTGAAATAACAAGAATGAATGAATGTAACAATGGATTGGCAACCTGAAATGGAATTTCAAGGCAATGAGAAAAGTGAGCTATTCATGTTGATATTTTTTAGACCCCTAAGAAGTAACTAAGTACCTAGGGCACAAAGCCTTATGGCATGCGACGAAAGGGTGCGAAGGCACATATAAAATTACTCCTCAAAGAGGCATGAAGGGTCATGCCAGGATAGATTGGAGTTAGGACTTAGTGAAGTTTTGAATAAAATAGAAAAATACATGCATAAGGAGTGAACGGAAAAATGACCAGATACAGATGTGGATAAGATATGAAGACTTGCAGTCCAAGTAAAGGATATTCCAAGGAATCATTAAAATTATCATGGAAGGATAAGGGGTCAAGGTTGTTAAGTATTAGATGGCATAAGCATGCTAAAGACACTCAATTAAAGGAAATGCATGGCAACACTTGGAAGGTTCCTAGGTGGTAGTAGAACATACATGAGAAGATTCCAGCAGGCCTTCATGGGTGATGATGAATAGTTAAGAGAATATTCCTTTAACTGATTGATATAAAGGATCATTCCTAGAAGAAAAAGGGGGGTGAGGATTAAGAAATAAGAGAGGAATAAGAGAGAATAATGTAGTGCATATAACAGAGAGCTCTAGAATGTAAAGATAGTCTTTCTATGGATGGAACCTCTAAATGTAATCTTGACTACTATAATTGAATCATCCATATAATTAAGAAATTATGTAATACCCAGGAAATGAGTCCTGATTTTTTTTCCATTTGTTCATATGGTTGTTACTAGTTTCCTCAAGGTTTTTTTGTGAATGTTTCTAATTGAATTAATCATGTTAAATTTGTGTTTAGAATATGTCTTGTAGGAGTATAAGCTTACGTCTAAAATACTTTGGATAAATGCACTCATTCTCTAGTTATATTATATCATCATGTTAATAAATTGCATTCTCATGAAGCTCATATAAAGGAGGGGCTTGGTGTCTTCGTGCGCCTCGGGTGAGCTTCCAGGCTAGGACTAGATGTTATGTCAATGCACCTAGGATTGGCTGCTAAAATAGGCTATGGTATTTAGAGACTACATTTTGGTTCCATTATTGGGACCTCTTTTCAAATTTGTTGTGAGAATGATGTGTGATGACAGAGAACTTGACCTTAGATAGTGTCAAAGCATGGTTTAAGATTAGGGAGGATGATTTTTCTCAGATATTTAGTACTGGACCTGAGTTTGATGCATGCAAATGGGTAGAAAAACATCTGTATCATGAGCTATATGAGACCTTCTGTTGTTATTTTCTAGTAAAGTTGTATGAATGGCTTTAAACATATGCATCTAGAATAAAGTGGTACTCTATATCTCTAGTGTGGACCCAAGATGAATATTATAGGCTGCAGGATGATATTCTGACTTGGACGCGTGTTGTTGATCATTGGTGGAAAAGAGTGCTGACCAATTATACCCTAGAATAGACTATTTCTGCGTATTCTTGTTCTGAGGTTGCTAATTTTGAGTTCTTAAGGGAACCTAGAGGATCATTTCTACATGATATCCCTTTAGATATGAAGATATTGATCATTACCCTAAGTTTGGAAGCATTTCCTATTGTCAGATAAGATTCTTCTAAGCGCTTGGAGAGGAAGCTAGGGTGGCGGAAGATTATAGACATTGTGGCTGAAAAAGAGAGAGAGGAGAGATGACTCAAGTATAATGAAGCATGTGAAAGGCAATTGTCTAGACAATGTGAGGTTGTGGGAGTGATGGATTTTTGGAGGTAGACATTACGGGAAGGAATTGAGGTTCACGCAGAGGACATGGAACCTGAGCAGTCTGTGCTACCCCATCTCGGTAAGCATGGAAGAGATATCCCTTCAGCTTCTGATGAGATTTTGTTGGTTGGAGAAAGGAGAGTCGTTGGGGAACATATGAATCCTCCTAGTGACCAACCCCTGGCACTTAGTCTTCCAAATAAAGATATAATTATTGCTAACATAGTTGGTATTGGTAGGAGTGACTGGTCTGCACCTAGGAGATATAATTTCTCATTTGGTACATCTATGACTGCACAATAATTCCCTGTATTTGGAGGAATATTATCTGGAGCAACATTTAGACAAAGTGTGGGAACACAAAGCTTAGGTATTGCATCTAGGAGTGGCACAGGACACACATCTGGTAGTGGTGCAATACCATAAACTATTTACATGTAGTTCAGTGGAATGTTGGGAATGCTAGGCGCCACCACTTTACGCCCATTACCAGCTACAAGAGATGGATTCAGTGGTATAAGAGCTAGAGGACCTAGTAGACTGGGTGGGTCTAGAGGATCTAGTGGATCAAGAGGAATGGGTCCTGGTGGATCTAGTTAATTTGGTGGTGGAGGAAACACCAAAGGGAATCAAGGTTTTGGGTCAGGAAGCAGACCTCCACGCCCCTCAACAGGTATTTTATGAGATGTATTTACACCTTCCAGACATAAGGTGTTGAGGATTTGCAAGCATGTAACAAGTGTGGAACTTTCTATGGTGCAAAAGGGTATCACTACCCCAAAGTGGAAGTGCAAGTCAAATTTACACACAACGTGTGTCAATGTTGGCGTACCTTTTGGTACTAGAATATACCACCGCCTCAACATGATAAATTACACCATGTTGTGGAATGTTTTCCTTGGTTGAAATTTTATATCCTTGAGTTTTAAATAGAAGAAGAGCATCAGCCACATTGAAGGAGATCCAGAAAGGATGATAGCGATGTATGGGAATACAACGCCATTTTAAAAAAACTCCTGATCAAAGCTATCATATGATATTCACTCCTCTCATATGCTTAGTGGTTTTTTGGGGGATGATTAAACCGTTTAGGAAGATACTTTCACACAGACTTTCATAGACCCATGCGATGCCTTGGTGATGCTTCCCTGGTTCACTGATACTTTCAAATCATGGTACTAGTGTTAGCCACTTCCTTCATGCTCATATTTTACAAATGTTGAAAAACTAGAAAATTTATCTACAACTTGTGCATTAGACTCACAGTTTGTCTATGGTGCATGGATTGCGAGGTAGAGGGCATACAAAGGATATTTTCCTCGAAATCGTATATGCCATTATGGTGGAGTACTGTAAATTTTCCACGTAGATACTGTGCAAGTAGATGCCACTCCTGTACAGAACGATCCATATAATGTTCTTGTTATTGCATATCTACACCTCTACTCCCATGACATAAGGATTGTAGATTGATTGATCAAATACTTGATTTCATTGATATTGGTGTGCATCAGACCATCCTCAGCACATATTTACAAAGATGATGGTTTTCTTTATGAGGGTGCATAGATGGAGGAGTACATGTAAGAATTTTTCTGGGAGTATTTAATGGTTGTGGTAACCCTGGAGATTAGAAGTTGAGTTCCCACATGGGACGTGGTTACAATTGTGGATCCACGGAGCACTAAAGCTGAATGCCTTGATCTGCTACAAATGCTCTTGGTGTGGGAAGAAGCATAAGTATAAGTATTTCCCAGAGCTATTTTGAACATATAAATATCAACACCAAAAGGATAAAGTCCCTCATGATGGTAAGTGTGAGGAAGGTCGATTCACAAATGGAGGTCAATATGTTTGCTGAGTCGAACTAGAACGCTGTTAGGACAGAGAACAATTATGTTGAAAAATTCCTCAGAACCACTTAGTACGAACTATATAGTAGGAAGTATACTTACAAAAATATAACAAATAAATAAATAATGCACAAAAGAAGACAAGACAAGATGTATGTGGTTCACAAACCTAAGGTGGGCTACATCCACCAAGACCTTTCTCATATTTATTATCACACAAGAGTAAAACAACTCTCATAGTCCTCTCTCAGTTATGAACTCACACAAAATTCCAAGATGCTAAACCGCGTCTAAAAAACCATAATTGACACCCATTGCATAACCTTGATCACTCCTTGATCACCTCTTGATCATTAAGACTCAAGACCTCTTGACCACTCAAGATATCTTCAGATACCCTAACACCTCTAATTTATAAGATTAAAATCCTCTTAAAGACGTCCTAAAGCTGACCCGAGAATTTCAAAAGTCTGATCGTTCAACTTCCCATGGGCTGGGAAAAAAGTTCCAATGTTTAACAGCCATTAACACATGTTAACAGGCAATGTCATAGCAACAGACATAGTGATACACACAACGTCATAGCAAATGACTGCAAAATACTCCTGAGTCTCCAACTTTAACATTCAAGCTCCAGCACTTCAACATAATTCAAGAAGACTAAAACAACAGGCTCCACAACACCCCAACAATCTCCCACTTGGAACTTTTTCCATTGAGCAAAGTTCTTAACCCTTCATTTATCAACCATGAAGCCCTAATCAAAGTTGAACCAACTTCAACTTTCCCTTGTGACCACCTTGGTAATCAAAATCCGTAGGATTCTAACTGATAGGAATCTTTTCTAGCTTCAACTTAGTTTCTCCAAGTGGGCCTGATGAATGATATTCAGCTAAAGTTCTTCATCCTAGAGTGAAAGTGGTTCTTCACCAAATGATAGCACTCTGACTATCATTGTGTCGTCTCCCAATTTCCTATTATGAACCCAACCTATCAAGCCACTGTTTTAGCCAATCATCTCCTTGCTTGCCCTCTGTGGCAGCAACATCCTCGCCTCTATGGTTGACAAAGCCACAAACTTTTGTAACCGTGAAAATCCTACTCACTACTGTATCACCAACCATAAATACATACCTGTCATGCTCCTCCTACTGTCCAATCTCCTATCATGTTTGAATCTAGCATATCCACATAATGTCGTGTCTGATCCCCGAACATAATGTGGCTTCCATGGTCCCCCCTCTCAAATACGAAGGATCCACTCTACTACCTATCATTGCCCTCTACCTGGATCACTCATAAACCCCTACTCGCTGCTCCCTACATGGGAAATTTCACAAGCCTAGTGCATACCATAACATACATCAAGATACCAACTACTGATGAGTAATGGTAACCCTAGACATTTGTATTAATATCCATCCTCCTCAGTTCTTGGGACTCGAAACTCCTTTATAATTTAAAGTGACCTAC
>CM034151.1:269936666-269951765 GCA_019776745.2 Taxus chinensis | reverse complement strand
GTGATTTGGGACATGCCACACGGTTCAATGATCGATATTAAATCTTGGAAGAAGCCATGTTTTGGTGTGAGGCACCAGATGATAACCCAGTTGATGATGGAGTGATCTGCTTGAGGCCTTACCTTTCTTCTTTCATTTAGACTCCTTTGCTTTAGAAGGACTTGCCCTTCTGAGCTTTTGTTTGACGGATTTTAGGAACACTTATTTTATTCTCTCAAGCAATTGAGTGAAGTGACATTGTTTCAAACACAATGATGATCGTAGTGGTAGGGATACTTACAATAGGAGTATTTTACACTTTTTACTTCTTCGCTTTAGGCTCAAAAGTTCAAAGTTTTAGTGTTGGGCTTAAGCTGCTGGGGGTTGGTTGGTCTGGTGTATTGCTTAGGGTGAGTCCTGTGTTTCTTTTCTTTTCATTTTGCTTGCCCTTATTTTCCGCAAGGGCATGTGACTTGGATTTTAGAGTCCCCATTTGAATGAGTTTGTCCTATTCTCAAATGAGTTGGGATGAAAAACTGTCAAATGAGAGAATTTTACAGGCACTACCCAAGGTGGATTTCGTGGGTGGAAAATTGACATGAAGATAGAGTAGTCAATACTAACTTAGAAAGAATTGCAAGATCAATTGAGAGCTATTTTTTCTCCACTGTACATCCTTTAGAAGCAGTATGCGTGGACAAACTTTGAGAAGAAGGCTTGCGGTTTAAAATTCACTAGAATTTAACCCTAGTAGTTCATTTCCAAACTTCATGCACTCTCCTTCATCTTTTTCCAAACATCTTATCGGCATTGTCCACGATCCATCAGAGTTCGAGGAAGTTTGAGTGTTTAGAAGCGAAAGTGGGAAGAGTGGACATCAAAAAGAATACCTAGGATTCATCACAACAATTGAACAATTTAGACTTTTGGGTTCATTCAGGTTCGGGTCTCTAATCCCTGGTGATGATGAATGGTATAACCCTTAATTGCAACATCAAATAATTTTAGATCTCCATTTGAAGAAATTAAAAAGGTGATATCGGTAGAATATCCATATGAAGAGCTAGACCAATGAAGGAGAAGGAGAGGAGAAAGGAAACACAACCCAAGAATAAATCACACCCCCTCGAGTTGAAAATTGATGTTGAGCTGCATGATTACAATCAGATGCAACTATGTGTCGAGAAAACCATTATGTCATCAAATTGCCAATCAACGTAATATACGCGCAAGCGGGAAGGACAAAACAAGCAGGGTCATTGGGCACAAACAGTTTCGCACAATGTAAGCAAGCACACAAGAGTGAAAAAAAGAAGGGGAAGAGAGAGAAGGCCTTATGAGAAATAGTGTTCATGTAATGGAAAGGAATCCATTGTTTTAAGACTGGGGCTGAAGCGTCACAAGTCCACAAGCAATAACGGGATAGAACAGTCTCAAGATGATTCGAAATGAGCCGATACAAGCCATACAGTGACACCCCCAAGAAAGTGGACTTTATAAAATAGTGCATGACAAAAAATGATAATCCCATAATTAGTGTTGTGCCAAAACATGGAACTTTGGACTAACAGAAGTGACTCGAAAACCCAGCAACACGTCAAAAGTTCTAGCAAAAAAATGATCCACAATTGATGGAAAACACCAATAAGCCGTGCAAATGGTTTTAAAAAGTTTCCTAAATGCAATGCCAAAGGGTTTGTATGTTGACTCATTGGAAATGGCAAAACGTTAGATATGGTTTGTTTTTCTTGAGGGGGGATAGCCTCTGGCCAAATCACACGGACTAACCCTAGTCTTCAACACTCCAAAGGAGGGATAATAAAACCAAACAAATATACCAAAAAAAAAATTACAAGCCAGAATAATGTCCTAACTTCAATCTTTTTTTTAAAGGAGTGATTAACAATAATAAATATAAAGGAAAGGTAGGGGTCCACATTGACCAAGTTGGGTGTTGCACACATTCGCTGATAAAAGTGCGGTGAACCTACCGAGTTGTGCCCTAAAACGGGGGGACGGTGAAAACAGTGTCGAGGTTTCCGAGCTGGGTGTCAGACAATGCTACTTGAAATTTGTCCTCAAGTTAATGTTTGGTGGTGTAACAAAACTTTCCCATGACAAGCCCAACATGCCTGGAGATCCCAACACAGGTTTGTGTAATGTCTAGGAAACTAGTAAGATTCACAAAGAGGTGACAGGGAATAACACAAAATTTAGCAAGCCGGTTGGAGGTTGATGACAGAAGCACCACGAATGGTGGTAAGAGCATAGTGAACACATGGATTCAAAAGCTCGCAATCCACAAACTAGGAACAACATTGAGTTAGTCAATAATTCATAACACAAGCCAATGTAAAAAAACTGTCCTCCTAAAATCACAAACAAAGCAAAGGAAATAATGCATGATTTGGTAAAACATGTAATGGAGGTAGAAGAGACCAACACAAGTTAGAAAAATAGTGCAAAGGGTCAGAAGTGCAAGTGAAAGCGGGCCATGGTAGCTCCGCACAAATAGTGCCATAAGTAATAAAATGTAGGCATGAGCATCAACACAAGCCAAAGACAAGCAACCGCTAGAGGCATCCAAGCCATTCAAGCAATGACAAGAAAAATATGGTGAAGATGTGCAAACAATGAAACAACACCCATGGGAAAAACATGGGACACCATTGAGGTCCGTGTGATAGATGGTTTCAGGTGTAACTGTCGAGCATAAATAGTGCACACATGCAGAGCTATAACAAAACTCAACGTAGAGACAATCATGCAAATGAAAAATATATCACGAGTAGAAGCAATCATGAAGTAAGTTGCAGAGTTTGTGAGGATGGCAGAGAGGGAACTCTAACGAAATAGGGAAGCGTCCAACCACTGTAATCTGCTGAAACCTTAATGTGAAGTGAGAAAAATATGATTCAAAAGGAATAATTGAAAAAAATTACCAAGGAATAAGAATAAACAGGAAGTAATAAGCAAAATGATAAAGAGAGTGCACGGTTTACCGAAACCAGTTATGAGACCATGAAAGAGGGTACGTGAGAATGATGTCGAAACAATGCACCACAACAAATTACAATCCGATGGTAATGTCGTAGTTTAGTTCTAAAAAACACATTAAGAAGATTTCAAGAAAGAAAAAAAATATGCAAATAAGAAAAACAGGTATAATCATTGCTTTCATAGATAGAGGAAAAGGAAGTACAAAAGGGGTGTTTGTGTAACCCCCATGCTAAACAAGGAAAGAAATCCGATGACGCCACTAACGCATATGACGTGACTGAGCCTATGAACAACTAAAGGAGGGTTACAATTCCAAAATAAGGAATATAAAATCTATGAGGGCACTGACACAACTGACAATGAACGATTTCTATGACAGCCTTTGACATTGTTATTGCCTTCTAAAGACTATGAGGTCACAGGTGGAGGACTCACCAGGGATCGGGATGATGACAAGGCAGGTCTACACACCCAACAAACACAAGAAAGTCAACAATCTTAGTTGGTGTCATGGTAGTGGTAGTAATGGCTGGGGTGGATGTGAGGATTGCCATAGAAGTGGATACAATGAAAGGAGAGTGAGACGGAAGGAAATGGATAGTGTAAAAGCGAGTTGGAAGTAGAAATGGGTGACCCAATAGTTTCCCTAGCTAAGAGAACTGGAAGGGATGAAAATATGGGCCATGTAGGAGAGGGAAAGAACAGAAATGATATAGAAGTGGAAGGAACTGATGTAGGAAGTTGACAATGGAAGGGCAAAATAGATTGATGGGTCTTATAGGACACTTGGATAATCACCGGACCTTCCAACTACTTTGTAACGGGTACTGGTCAAGAGAAATGGCTATTTGGGAAATAGGAGCCCTTGAAGAGAGATGAGCTCCCAAAAACAAAGAAATTATTTTTGTACTGTTGGTCCTTTGAATTGACCTTTACCCCTTTTGGGTGTCGATTTGGCTGGTTGATGGGGTTTTATATTTGTAGGTGTTCTAAACCCTTGGGTGCGATTACCAAGGTAATACAACCAAATATAGTTCTCTGCATAATGGAAACCACACCCTATCCTTGTATTGCAACATCTCCACATACCAATCAATCATTGGCGATGGTTTATTGGCACTGTATATTGTTATAGTACATCCCAAAACCTCTCATCATCTTGCAACTACTGTGGAATCTCAGATATTACCAAAAAAAAAAAAAAACAAAAATGCCGAACCGCATCCAAGGTGAACCTCTCGATCACTTTTTCGGATGAGATATCATCCTGAAAAGGATCCCATATGTTTCTAGCTAGGGACATGGGAACTGACATGAACTGTTTCACAAATTTACCCCAGTAGTTTCAAAATTGTTCGGGATGGAAAGTTACAAGGTTTATCTCTTCCATTTCTGGCCTCTACATTCTTAGCTGGAAATTGTGGCACGTATAATTACCAATTCAAATAGGGAATTGTATTCCCACTTTGTGTTGTTATTCCGGATCTTGTGGTAATCTAGCAATTTTCAAACCAAGTATACTTACGCCCATTGTCGTGGGACATTATTGGAAGTTTGCTGGAGAGGCCACCAGGAAGCCGTGGATCTGAAATGTACGTTAAATGTGGGGTAATTGTAGTAGATAGATCCCCATTCACGACTTCCGTGGAGGATTCGTTAGAATCCTATGATTTTATACAACTCCTGATCGAAAAGGAGGAGATTAATAACCACAAAGAAAGCTTGTTAATTCGTGAAAGTGCAGGCTTCCCCATCCAAAATACGCTAGGGGATAAAAAATCCTAGATTGGGAGGTGGTGATCAAATACCCTTAGGATTCAGCCGTGATGTTCCATAGAAGCTGTGCATAGACACAAAATTATGTCATGTAGAAACTCTTTGAGGACAACCACTTACTCAACTAATAACCAATCGGAAGCTCTAATATGCTCCCCCACATAGGATAAAAATTCTTATTTTTGATGCGTAGATAAATAAGAACATCCACTCCGAAAATTCCTTCATGGAGGGAAAAAGACCGGACTCTACTTAGTAGCACAATAATGTCCAATGACCGCGGAATGGGAATTCTGACTAATACATGGTATTTGGCAATTTGGCAACCCACTTTGGCTAGATAATGTTTCAAACATGACCCTAGTGCACACTCTGCTTCTTTGTCCAATGTTATACCATTGAAGTTGGTTGTGAAATTTTCAATTAGTCCTCAACACTCAGAGAGTGAAAAAATACTTGACGAAATTTGGATCCAAGGGATTACCCCTTGCCATGATCCTTAACTATCATGGATTCTTCAGCGAAGGGGCTATAACACTAGAACGAACTCCAGGAATGAAGATGAGGGAAAAACGGCAGACGAGAAAGAAGGAAAGTATACGTCCTTTTTAAATGGCCTGCATCCAAGTTTCTTATTTGGGGCCCTTCAACCCTTGCCCAGAAGTCTGGAAATCAATTTTTCTGAGATCGTTTGTTCTCTATATTTCACAAGTTAAAGGACAAGAAAGAGTGGGAACAACTCCAGAAATGAATATTTCCTCTTTTCTTGCCCTTGACGTAGAAGTAGACATGCGGGTTCTGAATTCCGAAATCGAGACTTTTTGCGAATGTTGAAGACGAGAAGTATGAAAACCCAAAAATACTAACCTCGAAAAAAAACCTGAAAATGAGAGTCCGAAGCGAGGAGTCTTAAAATATGAAGAGAAAATATCTAAAGTTCTGAAAAACCCACATCTCGAAACCCAAATGGAGAACTCCGAATTACTAAAAAAAGAGTTCCAAGTTCTTTAATGAGAGGTTACGAAAAAATTGAAATATTGTGATATCCAAAAACCATTAAAGAGGAGTTCTGAAGTGGAGATAGACACAATTCCCACAAACTAGAAACTCTGAGTAGTTAAAACATGAACCCCAAAAAGCAAATCTCTGAACTTTGAAAAAAGAGAAGTGCCTAAGGAGCATATTTGAATGCTTAGGAAGATCGGGACGGTGATGAGATCCCCTAATCTTGTAAAAAATTAGATCATGGAACCATAGATTCGAAACATACAGTAAAAAGGCAATGGTGGGCATGGATCTTCATCTTTTTAAGGCCACGAGGAGGAAAATAGAATACGAATAAGGAGGATGGAAAAAAAAAAATATTAAACCAAAAAATAAAATACCTCAAGCATGACAGTAACAGTACAAAATATAGTACACCTAGATCGTCAAAGCAAGAAAGTGTAGGTTAAAAATTCTAGGTGAAAATGTGAGTTAAATAGAAAACATTGACATTAATCCACATTGTGATATGGAGATACGTTGCTTCTTACGGAAACCAAGTCATTTGCCATTTTTTGGAAAACATTGGATCTGTGGTGACAAAACCTGAATTCTGACCCTTTTTCTTTACCATTTTGGGTCATTCACTGTACCAGAGAAGATTAGATCATAATCGGTTTTATTGCATGGTATTGAGCTTCCCTTAAGATTTTTGGTTGGTTCTTTAAGAATAAACCTTCTTTTGACCTTTTTTTTTTGACGGCAAGGCGCTGATGAAGAATCTCTTGAACTTATTAGAGGCACCACATCTTAAAGGATCCGTATGATCACTTGTTGTGTCTTGCTACGAAGTTCTCATTGACTAGAGGTTTATTTTTTCATTTGTACCAATTGAACCAAGAGATCATGGCCATATTTGGGTCTTGAACCCATTGTTCAACCTTTCTTGATGTGATCCATTAAAGAGGTAACTGAAATGACACATCTTTGTCTCAAAAACCCAAACACCGCAAGTTAGTGATAAATGCTGTTACATGACTTTAAGGAGTGAGACACCATCCTCTATAAATTGGAAGTTTTTTCTCGGAGCCTCTCGGTAGATCATGGAGTGGGTTGGTAAGAGGATAGTGCCCCCGGTGTTGTCCTCCACATGGTACATTCGCCTAATGGGTCTCACAAGAATGTTCACGCTCCGATCCCCATTCTCTTTTTGTTTCTAGGCTTCTAAACATTGCAAGGTTGTAGGCTTTGCTACTGATCTTGGGTCTACCTCGGCTTGTTGAAGTCTCTACGATTTCTTTAGTTGCGCTCGTCTTTCTCGTTGGTCTTTTCTCTTTCTCTAGCTTCGTCTTCGGTCTTACATTGGTTGAAAATATTCAAGGTTCAGCATGATGTATGGCAATTCACAATCCAAAGGATTTGGAACACTCAAGTTACAAACGTGGCGGTTGCTTGAAAGGCGGTCTGGATGTACGAGTAGCCCTTGTACTTTGAGAGTTCCTCAAAAATGGGATCAATTTTTCATCATCGTGTTTCTGGTGTATCTTTCTATCGCGCAAGCTGAACATCTATGCTCTTCTTGTGGTGTGGAAATGGTCTTGCATCTCCAATTCAAGTTTGCCATTCTTCTTCAAGGTCCAGAATTTCTGCAATTTGACGTAGTGGTTGGACGGTTGTTATTATACGATTAACTTCCCATTGAAATACTGAACATAATCTTTTGGGATGTGGAAGAGAATTGGTCTTTCAATGGAGGGTTTCCCAAAATAGCATGATTGAATCCAGTGGCTCATATAGCCATTCAAATTCCCATAAATTTTTATTTTTTTAATTTTCTGACTTGTGGTGCAGTCATGTGCAGATACTGCTAAATATTGCCCATGATAGCCACCAAAAATTGTTGGCGAGGAATTTTTTGGGTGGAGAAAAACTTTTGGAATCCTTGCAAACGATCTGGGAATCTAAGTCCATCTACTAAACGGTACAACTGCCGTATATCTGTGCAGTGAAATGGTGGATTTATGTTGTGGCCTTTGGACGGAGGATCAACAAGAGACTCCACTACCCTACGACAAATGCTTGGCTTGATTTTCAAGGGGGGGCCTTTCGCTAGAGGGGAAAAGGGGGAGAGATGGGTAGGAGAATAATGTTGCAGGTAGAAAATTAGAGTCCTGCACAACACTAGTTAGAAATTCAACACCATGCATTGATGGAGAAACAACTCTCCTGCAAATCGGCAATAAGACGGATAAGTTGCAAACTCAAAGTTTTAGAAATATCCTCATAAAAGGAGGACTAACAAAATCATTCTTCTGTGTATTGATGCGTAACTAGAAGTTGTACATAATTTGGGAACTGAAAGAAATTGAGAATGGAGGGAAAGTAGAAGAAATGGCTATCCCTTTGATTTCTCTAGTACAATGCACTCGTGAGTTTATAAGATCAATTTCCATCCCTATACAATGGCATGAATAAGCAATTAATCTCCTACAACGACATGGTTACAACTTATTCGTGTGGCACGAAATCGTTTATAAGTTTCTTTTCAATAATTTACGTCTGGTCAGATCTGTTCGCGAAGAAAGAAACGGCCATGGTGAGAAAAACCAGATTTTATAATGCAACCGTTACACTTGTTTTCAACTTTGAATTAATTTATTTGCCTTTGAAACTTTAAAACAAAGGGGGGAAAAAAGTGGTCCCCCCCCCCATCCATGTGGGAGAAATTTATTGGACCGAGGTGGAGGATGCCTTGTGTATTTTGTGACTTATAGAGATTTGGAATTTGGAAACATTTTGGCCTACTCACATTACTTTTGAATATGTCTTGGGAAATGGGGCCTCACTGAGTGGAGATTAGATTCACGGGGCCACTTTTATAAATTTTACCTTTTTTCACGATAGGCTCAAAACACCAAAATTGCTCATAGGCCACCTCCCTGCTTTGGACTTCGATGCGGGTTAGTATTTGACTTTATCACGTTATAGCATTGATCAGGGTTGTGGGTGCACTTTATACCTTTTATCCTTGGAAAAGGCTCAAAAACTCAAATCACCGATGAGCCGGCCTCCCATTTTGACTCTTTTGGTGTGGGCTCGACATTTGACTTTTCATCTCATCGTATGATCGGGATGAGGACGCCACTTAGAATTTTAGCCCTTTGTACAAAGAGGCTCAAAAACACAAATTTCTCTGTTGACCCGATTGAATTTCCACGGCGTGCTCACAAGATTGAAATTTTTCCTTCAGGCTTTGTGGTGGTTGTGGGTCACTTGTAACGTTACAGCTGTTTACAAAGAGGCTCCAAAAACACAAATTCTCTGCGACCATTTCCCCCAATTAGAATGGTCCTGTATATGGATAATGGAGCAAACATTTGATGGAGAGGAAAACCACTTGTCATGTACTACTTTTTTTTTTTTTCTTTTTTTAACAAATGTCGGAAAACATGCAGAGAAGAATAAAACTCATCATTTTGAACAAACCCATTTTCAAAATTTCTTTGGGGAACCAAGGGATTGAAAACATAAAAGGTCGAGAGCCATTGGCCATAAAAAGATGATAAATTCATTCAAATGAAGCAACAATAGACTTTTTACGGGTCCAAACAGGAAAAAACGGGAAATTTATCAAACGTGCAGGATGAAGAGTTTAGACAGATTAAAAGCATGATGAATTTCCTCTATCTTTTACAGAATTCCAAACTATTGAACAACCTAATGGAGGGTGTGAGCTCAAAATATTTGATTTGGATTAGACAAGAGGGTTGGATTCTGAGGGTGACAATAGTGCAGAAGTGGGTAAGGAAATTTAAAATGCACGAAGGGATCTCTGAAAGTTTGAATCTAAGAATTTTAGGGGGTCAGACTTCAGAGGCTTAGGAGATGAAATTTTGAAAGGAGGAATAATTCTGAAAACCTGAAGCATGAAATTCAAAATTTTGAATTTTGGACTTTCAGGACTTCAGGAAGTCTGAAAGGAAACAATAACACTCAAAATGATCAGGAGGGTTCTGAAACCAAAATCATGAAAGACTAAAATTTAAAACTTCAAAAATTTCAGACTTCGAAGTATGAACGATATTTTTCAAAAGAGCAACCTAGTAGTTCTGAAACGAAAAGCCCAAAAGTCTAAAATTTTAGACTTCGACTCAGAGTCTGAAAGTATTTTCTGAAAATGTACTTGCAACTCGAAACATGATGAAAGCCCAAAAGTCTGAAATTTTGGAATTTTCGAGGGTTTTGGCCTTCAGAAATCGGAGTTCAAAAAATTTATACTGCCAAAGAAAAATCCAAAACTTGAAACCAAAAGTTTGAAATTTTCAGATTTTCAGGACTTGAAGAACTTCCAAGTAGAAGAAAACTACCGTGTGTGAAATTTGGATTGACTCAATGTTTGTTCTCAAGGTAAGGTAGATAAAATGGTTAAGTCAAAAACAGGTCCTTCATAAAGAGCATGCATGTAAATGGTGGCTGTGTTAAAGGAGGTGGCACATGTGAAGGGTAGGAGCTAGAACGACGTTGCAAATAGAATTCGACCGTTATAAAGATTCATAGTAGTAGTAACACTTAGGGGGATGCTGAAGGTTAGAAGAAATGGAGTATCTATAACACACTAACACCATCAAGTAGTGCCAAATGAGGTGGTTTTTCCATGGGTTTTAAGGACACTTAGTTTAAATTGCAAAAAGAAGAAGAGTAGCTATTAAGTCCAGAGTCACAATATTGAAATGGTCACGGTCAAGTAAGACAATGTATTTGATACTCTTGGTAGGAATTGACAAAATTATGTACTCATGGAGAAGAAACAACTTACATAGGTGAAGCCATGGCCTACTAGAGAAAACAATACAGAGGATAAAAAAAAGTGAAGGAAAAATAGATAGTGAGTATGGTTTTGGCCCTACCAGTGATAGGTAAGGTAATGTGACCAAACACATGATGAAAGCTAGACCCTCATATGTACATTAGAATAAATATCTGATGGTCTAATATATGCGAAAAAGACCGAATTTTCAAGGAATGTAGGGGACCATAGTTGATTTCGATCCATTTCAATTAAAGTAAATTTTATACCCACATTATAAATGCAAATCATGAGATGGCAAGGTGGTTCATTGAAAATAACGGACTAAGATTGGCTTAGAGGATTAGATTTTATGCTGTATTTTTGGGGGGGGGGGGGGGGGGGGGGGGGGGGTTTGGGGTGGGGGGGGGGGGGTGGGGGGCATATGTGTTGAGAAAATGATTAAAACGTTAATAGACTGAGTCAAAAAAGAATCAACACGAATGGAGGAAGTGCAATAATATGTTGGAATGTAGTTTTAAATCCAAAAACGTTCAAGAAAGTATTATTTGGAGTGAGATTTAACCGTGAACTAGACACTAAAGATGAGAAAATAAATAATGAGGATCTAAGAGTGTGAAATGAGTGCGGGTCACCAAAATGATTAAACTAAAATAGAAATGGATATAATTCTATTTTAATCTAATGATAGCAAAGTGTAAATAACAGTTAAAAATAAAGTAAATGACCAAAACAACTAAGTAGTGAAAAGTGAAACAAGAATGTGCAACATGGGTGTTAGAAATTCATTAGCCATTTGTAGATGTGTTAGGACTTGTGTCGTAGTGGATGACAAGATAAATAGGAAAGAGGAAACGAACACCCAAAATCCTAAGAAAGTGGATATCTGAGTGGTCTTGCTGGATTGGGGAACCTGGGAAAGGGAATGGGGGCACTTGGGCATCCTAGTTGAGAATTTGGGTGGCTAGTCTGCCAGCATTGACCAGGGAACCTCCTCGAGGTGTCACTGACATGACGCATTGCTTTGTTTTCTATCGTATGCAGGTTTTTGAAAATATTGATGGATGTCACTTAAAAATATGAAATGGGAGGAAAAACCTGTAAAACCCAGCCAGCATCAAAAACCCTAACAAAGAAGGATACATATGGAAGGGGTTGGATTGACCACAAAGCAGAAATGGTGGACTAATAACTGGAATGCACTACATTTCAGACCAAATGTAGTTCTAGGTGGAGATGTGTGTGTGTGTGTGTGGGTGTGTGTGGTGGTGTGTGTGTGTGTGTGTGTGGTGTGTTGTGTTTGTATTGTGAGTAGTGAGCAATAACTAAATATAGAAATGCAAATAGATGGTAGATGAATAGAATTCAATCCCCTCCTATGAATTTTGTTGCAGAGAACTAGCTTGTCCTATTTAATGGCAACTCGATAGATTGCAAATGGATCTTTGAGGATGCAACCTTAGAGTGGGATGTAGTGATAGTGTTTGGTCCCTCATTCAGACCATACTTTTATTTATTGGTTTTTGCTTCTTTTTCATAATTAAACTCGAAGGGTTTGATCCAGCAAAAATATAGAACGCTTAAATGGCTATAAAGTTCAAAAGTGAGGAGAAAATTATAAAAAGGATCAAGGACGCCTAGAGGGGGGACCAGACATGGGAACCCCAGTCTTTTTGGGTTGCCCCACTCGAAATAGGATGGCCGCCAAAAAAGACGTTAGAAGAATGGGAAATTACATTGTTGGAATGTCATAGTGACCGACAGCAAGGAAAAATACAAATGCCAAAGGAAATGGATTAATTATGTATTTTCTTAATAAAAACCATATAAGTTATAGTGTGAGACTGCCGGACTAAATATAATAAAAGTGCATGATTGAAAACTACACTTTACTATGTGGCCTTATAATATTGTTTTACTTTTTATGATCTACAAACGAGGATATGGTCCCTTATTTTCGGGTTGGTAGAGGTGGAAGCGCAGTAGCAAACTTCACAAAATTACAAAATAACAAACTACAAGGATGCACAATTACCTTAAAGTGTCACATGCTTTCCCTATGTTCGTGTTCCTTGCTTTTAGGCCCTTTGATATAGGGATTTTAGTTAGCGCTTATAGTACAAACTATGAAATATCAAGGAAAACATGTGTGAGATTATTTTATCATCTTTTGTGAGTCTGCAAGTGCTTTGATCAAATTGGGGTGAAGATGAAGTTTGTAAAACTTGCAAAATTTCAGCTCTGAAATGGATAACTCCTTTATTATTTCTATAAGGATATGTTTACCACTCTGTCCCCACCATTAGGTTTCAAAAGATTGTGAATCAATTGTATTTTTTATAACACGGTAAAGTTTCAAACTACAAAAATTTATATGTTTCCTTAGAGTATTAAGATCCGTGGAACTCTTTTCCTTTTGGGCATGAGGGATGAACATGCCATTGGAAATATTAATCACACTTTGAGTCTACGAAAAGAGTCAACAAGTAGAGGAGAATATTTTAAGAAATTTCTTTTTTTTTAGGGCTCAAACTGTAAAATTGTAGTTTGTACTTTTGATAAAAAATTAAAATTGTTTTAGGTCCGACACCATTATCCCAGATAACTCACATCTTCCCCTCTATGAATGTTAGAGGTGGACCCTCAATTCCAATTTGACCTTTTCAAAATGCACCCTTTTCAAAACCCATCGGACACAATACGGTTCTACTGCAAGGGGACTTCATTTTTAGGTAATCCTGTGGGGTACTAAAAAACTCTCAACAAAACCATCACTTTTTCTCTCCCCGTTTTTCTGTTGTTGTCCTCCTTCACACATTGACCCCCAGCACTATTAATGTTTCGTGCACTTTTACCCCCGGTACTTGGGCTCATGCACACTTTCCCTTTTACGCGCCAGGGAACTTCTTCTGCCGTGATCCCGTGACGGATAACCACAGGACGCCAGTTAAAAGTGACGAGTATAAACCACAGACAACAGCTTTACCACAATTCAGAGGGGGAAATTATAAAGTGTAGGATTTCAACAAGATCAATATCACGAACCAACGGCAAGCACGGGCTGGTTTTGGTTACTCAAAGGAGGAAATCCTAAAGAACAGTTGTGTCATGGAACACGTAGTGGAAACGGTTAAACTGGGTTTTAAACTCGTACATTGTGAATGCCTTATGTAGCCATACGAAATTAAACGTGATAGGACGAGTTTGGATACGGAGAGTTTCTTCTGGATTCATCTCAACTCATTACGGGTGAGAGGTAAGATAGAATTTTTATTCCTAAAGAGAAAAAATTTACATAAATACATCAGTCATCAACCGACACAGGTATACAGGGGGTGAGATAATTCCCATACACAAAACATATGTCTAAAGTCATCTTTCATTTCACATGGTGGTTGCTTGACACCTATGGACAGGTCAGACCTCACATTCTGTTCACTCCCTGCCCTTGTGCCCGACCCGACACTCATGTGGTCCATCCCAAATGTTAGATAGATCAAATGCAAATTATGAGGTCATGTTGGACACACCCTCGAAATAAGAGAGAATATTTATGTGTGTACACACACATGTGTTGAGAAATGCTATCCACATGGCTTCAAACTCCACTGCCATTCCTTAATTTAAGTACCCACACTTTGAATGAGACCCCCAAACTCATTGTGTCTTAGTCAATGCGAGAAGGAGATCACATGTTTTTATCTCACATGGCTTATTTAGTATCTTAACAAAGAACTAGATATTCCAAGGCAATAAGTTCCCCCAACAACCACCATTCACAGAGGAAATAAAGGGAAAAAATTCATAGGCTTCAGAACATATGATACAGTGGCCTAGTGTGCAACTGTTATGTGTGCGCGCTCAGTGCTAATATGGGTAGCTTGAATATCCACACAATAATTAATGCTCACGCTATTACAGTACCAAGTGTGGTGGTAAAAAGGAGGTATACAAGATTACGAACGTAGGTGGCTACCCCCGCCTAATTCATGTTTATGTATTTAAGCATCTCGCTGCGTAGCCTGAGAAATATTCTCGAAGGGAGACGTTCTCCAGAGCTTTCATGTGGCGTCACAAAGTGAGTTTTGTTTGACATATGGAGTTGAACCAAAAATAGTAAGTCATTGATTCACATGTATTTTCACTAGTCTGATTGTTAAAATTTTTTAGTCACTATAACAGATTCATGTCATGTGTTGTGGAAAACTGTGGATGGGGCGTAGGGACCATCTGTACATATTGTGGATGAAACCCTAACAGTGGCTAGGAAACTCTGGGGTTTATACGATTCCACAATGACGAAATAATAATATGATTGAATATTATGTATGTAAATATTGTACCCATAGCTTCACCCTTTTGTCCTGACACTTGAATCATTGAACATGTTGTATTCCAGAGTTACACCACTATTGTGTGAATGATTATCTCACTGTGTCCCGGGTCGTTTCAAGAGTTTACAGTTGTTCCAATATAAGTACTAAACCACGATTTCCCTTTCACGTCATTTTATGGTGACAATAGAGTGTACAGGCTATTTCACTATTGATGGA
>CM034151.1:269915175-269936166 GCA_019776745.2 Taxus chinensis | reverse complement strand
AAAACTGATTTTATTGTGGGGAACACTATTCACGTTAAAAAG
This sequence comes from Taxus chinensis, assembly GCA_019776745.2. Taxonomy (NCBI): domain Eukaryota; kingdom Viridiplantae; phylum Streptophyta; class Pinopsida; order Cupressales; family Taxaceae; genus Taxus; species Taxus chinensis. The sequence goes on along the minus strand of CM034151.1, from coordinate 269,936,124 downwards.
TGAAGTTACTGCGGTAAATACTATTCACGTAAAAAGTGACTTTATTATGGTAGTTACTATTCCCATCAAAACGGACTTTTAACTAGGGTAACTACTATTCATGCAAAAATGCTTTAACATGGTAACTACTATTCACGGTACAATGACTTTAACATGGAACTACTATGCACAATAAAAAACAGGTTACCCTCTAATTGATTTTTGACCAAGTGGGAATATCCTCCAGAAAATCCACCACCAGGAATGTTCCCGGGCAAAAAAACAGAACCAAATGTCAGCACCAATCTCGGCACTTGATAATTCTTCACCGGAACTCCTCATGCTATGATTTTTACTATGTCACAGCCTTTATTTGGTGGACCTAATATGGAAACAAACAACAACCGCACACAAGAATAAATGACTAGGATAAGACAGAAAATGACGACACATCTGAATATCAAATACATTATAATATTAACATGAAACTGTTCAATCCCACCCATGAGATACTTCCACAAGACTATGGAGAAACTTTAAATTACACCTCTTGATGGATTCTTCAAACACACCTTTTAACTGATGCTTCCGTTTGTTTGCACACTTCTACAATATTTCTCCACGACTTCTTTCTATGCTAATGAGGGGGGTAAATCCTCTCTATTTTAGAACTTCCAGGCTTATCCATCTATCTCTAAGATATATAGCATCCCTCTGACGAATCTATTCCATACATTAACTCTTATCTGTACATGTAGGCTTATCTGTTAGATAAGAGAAACCTTATCATTTTTACATGGGTTCCACATTTTTGACTTTTTACAAATAAATACAACACAATATTTTATGACCTCACACCTTGTCTTTATTACCAAGATAATATTCTAATTCCTAACAGGTAGACCCACTTCTCTATTAACCAAACTATTGACATTTTAACATTACCTGACCACTTACGACAAATATTTACTTTTACACTTCCTATTTTACTTTGACTGTTACCGTACTCCAGCATTCCTTGGCGGACGTACTGACGCGCTGTTATCTTCTATCGGACCCCCCCCCGCTACTACTAATTACACTTAACAACATCCTATTCCTAATACATACATTAATGAAATAGAAATTATGGAGGAAATTTTAGTGTCGACATACCCCCAAGCCATTTCTCAATTTCACAAGCAATAGTCCCTTTCCTCACCCGTAGAATCCTATTTCACTGGAAACATTGGAAGAATGTTCCCCTTTTCATCGGAAAAATCACACATACTAGTTGACCACATTTAAGATATTGTGAATGTATGTGTCATCCATAGAGGAAGAGATGGATGTGTACATTTAAGCTTTAGTTCCTCTTTTCAAGGGTAATGCCCTTGCAGTGTTTAGAACTTAACCATGGGGTCATTGTAAACTGGATGAATTATGTTCAACTCTCTATAACCATGTTGGAGAAAGGGTAAACCTTGTTTCTTTTGGATAGTTGACTATATTAAGAGGTATCCCATGAACAAATGGACAATTTTTAATTCCGATTTTCCGAGACATGGGACCCATCCTAATTCCTGTAAGGCTTCTCTGAATGTGTATTTCTCTATTTCCCTTAAAGCTTTACTTTTTGATTATTCTATTATGAACAATCTATGGGACGTGATAACTTACCAGGGCTATGCCACAACTATTAGAGATGAGAATTTGTCTAATTAAAGTTGGTCAAACTATCACCTAGGCCCCCTATGCTCTTATCCTGAAATAAGGGAATCCTACTTTTAGTAAGCACCTGATTTAGCCCCTATTCCTACCCCGCGAAATAAAAAAACTAAAGAGCCTCCACTTCTTCTAGGGATCCATTTAAAGGCAAGAACTTAAGAAGTTTGTAGAGACTATCAGGGGAAAAACACTTTGGGAATGAATTTAGTTGGCACTTAAGAGGTAAAAGATCAGAAATTTAAACCCTTTTATCTTAGCATCAAGTTTAGGCCCTCCGTATCAGCAAAATAAACTCCCACTCAAGCTCTAACTCAAAAATCAGGTGCAACCTCCTAACTATCAAACCTCCTAAATCTTATAATCCCAATACAACATTAACATCTCGGGCCTGGTCCATTCTAGAACAACATGACAAAAAACAACAGGAGTCTGAATGGTTCCTCCGTATGGCAGCACCTTATATCAAACACCAATACTTTTAGATCTGTTAACTCAAGCCTTGTGCACAAACTATGGTGTCCCTTAAGAGGTGGCCAAGAGGAGAAATCAACAACAGAAAAGTTTACAGAGGAACCTCAATCTGAAACAACACTAGTCAATTTAAAAATAGAGTTTTTTATGGACGTCAATCAACCTCCTTTCCAGGTGTATCAGCTACACCTGATAAAATAAAAGGAACCTAGAGGAGAGGAATCATCTAACCAGTGTGTTCCTCGCCTATTACTACACAACAGGAATTATCAGACCAATGTAACTCCTACTGTACAAATCAGCTTAAGGAACGGCTATAATAACCACAAGTGTGTGAGAATTTATCTAATGTACTAGTTTTGTAACTCACAAACCAGTCAAATGCCAGAAAAGGTCATGCCAATCGAGGATAAAAAAGGAAAACCTGTCTCCAGTCATTATCATTAATTAGATGAAGAAGACCAATGTTATTTTTGCCTTGGTGGGATCGTCGGCAAAATTCCAGGGAAACCGAGATTGGTTGCAAACAACTATGGAAAATATGTCCACTTGTAGTGACACTATAAACAAGAGAGGGTTCTTACTAACACAATGCGATAAGATGGAGGTCATCCATGTAAAATGTGAAGCCTCCACCATTTTATGTCTAATTGATCATTGGAGATTTATTGCACAACTGCATGGTCGACTTGGGGGAAAGTAGCTTAGTGATGCCAAAACAGATAGTCATTAATGAGCTTAAAATATGATTGATATTAAAGGGTGGGGAAATTGGATGGAATGCAGTAGGGATATTTTTTGAGTGATAAAATAACTAAGCCTTAGGCTCCATGCTTTCCCAAATGTCAAGTTTTTACAAGATGTATCATTGATTTACTTGGCAACGGCTATTTAGCTTTATGCTTTTCACGGATTTTCACAACCAATATTTGACAGGTACTGTTCATGGATTGGTACCACATATGTTAGGAAAGGTAATGGAGATAAGGTTCTATTATATCAGACTAATCATAAAATTTCACATTGAACCCCATGTACCACGCCAATAATGCTAAATTTTGAATGTTTGAACATGAATATTGTTTAGATACCTATGAAATCAGATACAAAGAATCGGGACTATTCCTGATGACACTTGATAGTGGGATCAACAGAAGGAAAGGATATGACCATACAGGGAGATGGAATAGTTAATTAGCGTGGTTTATTTTCTATATTAAGAAAAAACCCGTCCCCAGCCTTACAAGTTAGAGATAAGGATGATATGAATTATGAACACTACTTTATTGATGGTTAATTAATAGACATGGTGTTTGGAGGAGATGCGATGCTTATTTCTCAAAGGAATTTCAAATACTACTCGTGCTTTCTATTTATAGTTCACTTGTCTAACCATACTGTGAGTATGAGGCTTTGTTCATGATTGCATTAGTTAAGGAAAAAGGGTTTAAAATTTTATGTATTCGAGATAGTTAATTTTGTGATTAAGTCAAATGGCAGAATGCTGCTAAGAATAATCTCCTAAAAAGTTAAAAAATAGGGTATGGGATCTTATGGAAATTTTGAAGTGTTCAACATTAAGTCCATACCAGGAAAAAAATGAAGCTGCAGAAAAAATTGCATCCCTTAGAGTGACATTTGATGTGGTTGCCAATATTAAAAGAATAACGTAACCACATATCCATGTAATTATAAGGCTAGCTGTACCAGATCATAACACAAGCTATCCGATGTTTGAGAGTGATTAAGATCATAATTTCTTACAGAGGAGGCCGAGTTCTCGCTGGAACAAGAGAATTAAGTAGCAGTACGGGATCAAGTAAGTGTGATCCGTGTGAAACAAATTTTCTGAAGGTCTAGTGACTCTAAGTCAATTTTCACCCAATTTTTAGTTCAGTACAGAAAAGGAAAACATTCAGTTTCAAAAGAGAAGATTTTAGAGCTTTTTTAGTTTGGAGATGTAAGATACAGGATGGACCAAATTTTTGACGATTCATTACTGAACAATACAAGTCTGATTTCATGTATCCTTTTCCAGAGTCCGAGATGTCCACCCCCCTTTACTGGAGATTGAGACTTGAGTGGATTTAATCCAAATGTTGCACAACACACAATCAAATGGAATCCAGAAACTAAGCCCACCAGAAAAAAATAAAGACTTCAACCCTCATATTGAGCCCCTCATAAGAAGAGCTGAATAAATTGATAGAATGTGGAGTATCATATTTTTGATCAACACCAAGTTGGATAGAAAATCTAGTAATGTTTAGGAAATAAATGGGGTATCGGTGTGCATGGATTTTTGAAATTTAAACAAGAACTCTTTTCAAAGACCACTATTGTTGTCAAATTCTTGACACTATTTGACGAATGCTAAAGAGATCAATGCCTTATGGAAGGCGGATGAACCCCTATAACATTGCAGATGCTAGTAATTTCAAGGCAATGGACTCTTATCTTCATCTTTTATAATTTTTCATATAATTTTTTTATTTCCAAATAATGGAATGTTTAAGATTAGATGTTTAAAAATTTTGGTATTTTAAATTTATACTCGTATCCAAATTAATAATACATCACCTTGTTACTTACGCATTAAAAATACCCTTGGTGTAACCTTAGACTTAAACCCGCTTTCTCAGATGCTTAGAAAAATTAGTAATCAAAATGGATAGATGCCGCCCATTGAGTGAGCTAGTTGACTTTGAGTTAGTTGTTAAACCTTGTCATCTTCCTTTCATAAAATTAGGTAAATTGCAATTTTTAATGACTCACAAAACCACCTTCTAGGACCCGAAAAGGGATAGCAAGTTTCATCTGTGTCCCTCATTATGTGGGGTTTCTATCAATCTTAGATCGCCCCCATCCACCTTTTTTACTCTCTTCGCCACTCTCTAGGAGCCTTGTTACCTCCGTTTGCACTTTTAGGTGGTTAAAATTGAAAAGTTGGGTTTCTTATCGGCTCGCCATTTGTCCCTTGAAAAATGAAAATGTTTGTCCGACTTTGTAAACCTATATTATTTTTACTAGAAAATTGCCTAGAACATTTGGTTTGGGAAAATAAAATTCTTGGTTAGTTTGGAAAAGGGGTTTCGTAGGTCTCTAGTCACTGTTTGAGTAGGTCAAACTTGGCCAATTATGACCAGTGGCTCCGTAAAACCATTCACCAATTGTACACCATTCAACTATGTTGTGGAGTCCGGCATCCTTGTGGATTCCTTTGTAATAATAGGTGGGACAATGTAGAAATTTCACCTATCTAATTTTCTTATTAAAAGATAGTTTTTGAACTCACTTTCTTAGCCTCCACCAAAATTGGGCATTTTTTGCAACTAACCAGGAAATTAAAAGAAAAGTTGTAGGACCCTAGTCAATTAGAAAACCACTCATGGAATCTTAGCAACACTTTATATAATTGTTTGAACTCTATCTTGTGCTTGATTGGTGGAAATTTGACTTTGGGAAATAGTTTTCTCTCTCCTTCCTTATCTCTTCCTCTCCTCGTTAGTTAAGGATGAATGAATATATTTCCTAACCCTCTCTTTCCTGTGTGTAATTTTACTAAAATAAAATGGAAACACAATGAACGTTAATTATGTTATGCCATGCCAATGCCATGATTTATTGCTGATTTCATGCTCACATGTTTGTGCATGGGTACCAATTATGATGGCGAAACAACGTGGTTGTAATTCAATGTGGATTACTGTAATTTATGTATGTCAATGGATATATATATGTATTTCTATGTTACAGTAAAGACTCATTATTGAAATTTGGTAATATGAATGAGATGCCAGTTTAAGGGGTGCTTTGGGAAATGTGCATTAACTATAGGTGTTTCTTTTGACCAGATTTACATATGGTAAAATGGGTGGATTATTTAAGTGGATTGTAGAGGATTGTTCAACATTTTTCCGAAGTACTGAAGGGTTTTATTAGTGGAGTTTTTTGTACATTTTTAAGACTGCTATGTTTAATGGAAATGTTCATCTATGGTGTTATTTGATCTCAAATTTGTATTGTAAAGTTTGGATAATATGTTAAATGAATTTAATTTTACATCTTATAGTGGCTTTTTCTCATACTAGTGAACTTTATGATGATATTCTTGATTGTTTGTATTTTAACTACAATATAGAAAGAGAAACCTAAATATAATAGTCCCCATAGTTTAGAAACTTGTGCATTATCGACCCTCTCGCATGATATTTCTTAGCATAACATAAGCACTACAACCTTGATTGAAATTAAAATATGTACAACTCGATGAACATCCTTCTAGCTTAGTAAATAAGATCCCAAGCCCGAGTCTATCATCATAGATTGCATGTGTAGCGAAATCATCGTGAACCTGACAGTTAGGAATGACACAGTCAAACATTATCCTGAGTATGTGACTCCCTCATAGGTTTGGTAATCATGTGTGTAGTAAGGAGAATGTGTTCTCTTAAATTAGCCCTCCTTTGGAAACCAACATGATCATACTGATAAAATCCCTCCTTGGACTGACTGGCATGTTGAGTAGTGAATATCACCACCTAACCTTGGAAGTCACTTTTTGAGAGCTGGATCATACTGGACTCATACCCATATCATTTATCAGTTGGGTTCCATGATGATTCAAACGAATGATAACCTATTGTACCATCGCCAAGAACTTAGATGCTAATTAAACACCACATCAATAAGATTACAAGCAATTCACTAGGATCACTTTACTAAAACTTTTGCAAAAATGAGCAACAATATCATATTTATTATGGAACTCAATGAATTAATGCCATGATCCTTGCTTATATAGGCAAGGAATAAAAATCTAAGACCATTCAAGGTCTAGTCAAGCCATAAAATCAAGGAAAGAACTATTCTCAAAGAACTTCAAGACATAGATTTAGAAAGACTAGACATCAAGGATCTAATCAGTACCATAGATCAGGAAAAACTAGTCCAATACCATAGATTAAGGTAAACATAACTAATGATCGCAGTTTCTCGGTTTTCCTGAACACCTACAACATAAAAAACCTCCTTGTCAGCTTTATCCTGGGAAGAAGAAGACGTGCCCCTTCATACCAAACCATCATCACCCACTTTGCCATCATCACCCACATGGGGAATCTCATAGACCCCCCTGAATCAATCCTCCCTCCTAACTTTTTTTTTTCATAAATGCTATCTTTATAGGTCCTCTCACTTATCAACTCGATATGAGGACCCATCTTCCTCTTCCCCTTCTGTATCCAGACATGATCGAAGAGGATTCACCTTTGATTAATGTTGTTGAATGCCAGGATGACGAATCCATCCTCACTTCCTTGGCGCGGATGATTCTTATATTCAACGAGCCTTACCATCTAAACCAAAACCATGCTGAACGAATCTACCATAGAAATCAACATCCACACGGAGGAGGATCCTCACATTTTGAAGATTAGACAATCCCTTAACACATCAGAACAATTCCGCCTTTACTACATTTTCTACCGTGCTCAGCAACCAAGCTTTTGCATGGTCTTATGCTGACATGCCAGGAATTGATCCTACCATTGCCGTCCATAACATCACCCTAAACCCCCGATTCCAAACCTCAGTCAAACAGAAATTGAGAAAAATGCATCCACGCATTGCCTCTTGGTCAAAGAGGAGCTCCACTAGACTCTTTCCTGTTTCCCTTCATCTTGCCTATTGACTATCCCTTATGGATTTCTAACATATGGATCAACCCGAACTAAAGCGACAGGTGGACTTCGGATATGCAACAGATTTCTGGGATCTTAACCTCGCTTGCCCTAAGGATGACTTCCCCTTACCTAGCATTGACCAACTTGTTGATATAACTGCAGGCCATGAGATGCTCTCTCTCATGGATGCTTTTCAGGATACTTTTCCAAATTTTGGTTGCCCCTAAATCCAACCTAAATCAACAAAAACACTTTCATAACTCCTTGGGGAACCTTCTGTTGATAGTCATGCCATGTCGTTTGGCCTTAAGAATGCTGGTGCTTACCTATCAGCGGGGCTATGACCTACATGGTTTTTCATGACATTATGCAACACTATCCTTGAAGATTATGTCTTGACGATCTTCTCGGCAACTAATATCAAAACATCGTCGTGAACATCTCGATGTTTTAAAAACCATTATTTTTGATCGCCTGTTACAATTTTTTGTCCGCCTTCAACCGAAGAAATGTGTTCTTTGGTGTTCTTTTGGGAAAACTTCTTGGCTTTATCGTCTCTTTGCACTGGCATTGAGGTCGATCCATCTAATTCAAAGCTATCCTAGAAATGCCCCCACCCCAAAAATCTCAAAACAATTACGTATTTTACAAGGTAAGCTCCAATCTATCCAACGTTTCATTGCAGAATGAAAACTCTCAGATCGGTGTCAAACTTTTTCATCACCTTCTTAAAAAGGACATTGCCTTTCAATGGAGTGAGGAGTGTCACCAAGCCTTCAAAGCTCTCAAATCCTATCTCTTGCAGCCACCCTTCTTATCCCACCCCAGGACAACCGCCCTTTCTACCTTTATCTTTCCGCCACTGACCATGTTATAGGTGCTATGCTCGCACATCGGGATTCGGCACGATGAGAACAGGCCGTTTATTATATAAGTTGTACCCTCGTGGATTATGAGACTAGGTATACACATGTAGAAAAATTGTGCCTTGCCCTATCATTTGTAGCCACCAAACTCCGACATTACCTCCTGAATCACAAAACTTTTGTAATCACCAACACAGACCCCATTCATTATATGTACGCCAAACCACATCTAAACCAACGTATCACTCGATGGCTTATGCTCCTCGATGACATTGACCTTGAATTCGTACAACAGAATTCAATCAAAGGACAAACTCTTGCAGACCAACTTGCGGAGGCCCCTTTACCTAGGGAACAATTTACCCAATTTTACCTTCCCCGACGAACTCATCGCCACTCTTTCACTCCGGGAAGAGTTATATCAAATGACCCTCTTCTTCGATGGATCTAAATGCCAGCGCGGCAGAGGAGCTGGCATTGTTCTCATTCCTCTAGACGCTGAGCCTATGCCTCTTTCATTCCAGCTTGATTTCCCTTACACTCATAATATAGCGGAATACGAGGCCCTTGTTCTAGGTCTCTAAGTTGCGTTACACTTAGGCATCAAATCTATCAACATTTTTGGCGACTCTCAATCGGTAGTCAATCAAGTTATGGGCGTCTACCAATGCAAAAACGAGGAACTTCAAAAATACAAACACTACGTGGATTCACTTCTAGCCTTATTTACTCACTATTCTATACAAACCATTCCACGCTCCACTAACAAATTTGCGGACACTATGGCTTGCTTAGCCTCAAAAATTCCCGCCGCACCAACTGACTCTGAATTATTCGTCGTGGTCCAACAACTTTTTGTCCCATCCTATTCAACCCCGGTAGTTTGTACGATAAATACTGTGTCTACTAGTTCGCAGGATACCTGGTACCACCAATTTCACGACTACCTTACAATCTCTGTCCTCCCACCTGACCTTACTAGTAACGGCAAACGTGCTTTTCTTAAAAGTGTTTCGCGTTATGTTGTCATGGGGGGACTCCTCTATAAACGTGGCTTTGATGGCATCCTCCTTCGCTGTCTAACTGGCGCGGAGGCCACTCATACCATCCAACAGGTCCATGACGGTATTTGTGGTGGACATTTTAGCGGCCTTGCCGTGGCCAAACGAATCCTTCGCCTTGGTTATTATTGGCCTACTCTCAATAACGACTGCTACGAATATGTTAAGCGTTGTGTTATGTGTCAGCAACATGCCAACCTTCAACATACTCCTAGCCACCCGCTCCAGGTCGCTCGAGATCTTTGGCCCTTCTCACAATGGGGTTTAGACCTTATTGGTGAGATTCACCCGACCTCTTCACAACGTCACCGTTGGATAATCACAGCGACCGAATATTACACAAAATGGGTGGAGGCTATTCCACTCATTTCAATCAAAAAAGAAAAAATTGTCGAATTCATTAACCATCACATTATCTGTCGTTTTGGTATTCCTCATCGCCTAATAACAGATAATGGTAAATCTTTTAAAAACAAGTTGTTACAAGACCTTTGTGACAACTTTGGTATCAAACTTAGTTTCTCATCACCTTACTATCCACAGGCCAATGGTCAGGCTGAATCTTCTAATAAAACCCTAACCAAAATCCTCATGAAAGTTGTCAATGACTCCGGCAAAAATTGGCACGATCACATTCCCTTTGCCCTTTGGGCTTATCGTACTAGCATTCGTACCTCTACTAATGCCACACCTTTTTCTTTGGTATACGGTACCGAGGCTGTTTTGCCTCTCGAAATACAAATACCCTCCCTTAGAATATCTCTTCAGGATATTCTCACCAACGATGATTTCCGTCAAGAGCGGTTAGCCCAATTGGAGCTTCTTGACGAACGCCGTCTTACAGCTCTTGATCACCTTCAAATCTATCAAAAACGCATTAAACGTGCTTATGATAAGCGACTTCATGAGCGTACCTTTAAGGTTGGTGATCTTGTCCTCAAAGAGAATCAACATGTAACCAAACTAGAAAAGAGCAAACGTGGAAAATTTGCTCCCAATTGGATTGGGCCTTATATAATCACTCACACCTATGGATCTGGTACTTATCGTTTAGCTTCGCTTAATGGTAAACCTGAGCCTGAGCCCCTTAATGCCTTGCATCTTCGACCATTCTATTGTTGAAATTAGTGTTATATCACTTCTTATCCGCCTACTGCTCGTCCCTTGAGCTCCCATACCACCACATGCACTTGTTTCCTACATCTCGAAATAAAATCAAGCTCACCCCTCACCTCCCCTTAACGATGCCTTCCCCTTTTTAGTCTATTCCATGACTTCAACGTATTAAGATAAGCCGTATTCTTATGGGATTTTCTTGAGTCAAACTTCCTACTAAACCTAGATGCTTCACGCTAAAAAGAACATCTAGTCATCTAAATAAAATATAGACTGCTCCCTCGAAGGACAGCTATATGCCAAATTATTGCTGCTATTCTCTATAGACTGCTCCCCTGAAGGACAGCTATGCACTAAAATCATATCTGCTACTATAAATAGACTGCTCCCTCGAAGGACAGCTATACACAGTCAGCCTCTAGCAGAAGCTTCTCGCATCGATCAGCTTCGTGAAGACCTCAAGAATAATACAATCAATATCCCTTGTAGACTTCCCGCATCGATCAGTCTACATTCAATAAAATAAAAGCCTCATTCAAAAGGACTTTTGAGTCATGGACTTGTCTATTTAGGGTAGGTTCTCTTTCGTCAGAACACTCACTTTGTAATAAGTTCTCTGTACCTCAGCTATATCATCCACCTCACCTCACCATTTGTTTCAACTCAAGGGACGTAATGTACGCTCGATATATTGTGATCACACAACTCTTTTCACCTATTGACTTCTCGTCTATGCACGGTACCTAGGGCTCCAAGCTCGTTCTACGTTGTGTGGTTTGTTTAGCTCTTTTCACCTACGGAGCACTCTTTCTGCTTTGCCTCGCATCTAGGATTGTGTGTTGACCTTAATCAGGACATGGTTCCCTTCTACTTGGGTAGGCTAACTTTCGCTTCCCTTATACCTTTTACAACATCACCAATTCATTACCAACACCATCAACCTTACCTTTACCAATCTTAATATTTTTACCAACCAACCAATTGCCTAAACCGTACCAAATTGCCTGAATTCACCTCTCCCTGATCCTAAGGGAGAACTACATCGGTCTGAGGCCCCTCCTTGCTTTGTGCAATGGGCTATGTAGGCAGCACTTCGGAGACATGGGGTCCCCCAAGGTTAGCTCGACCATCTCCTACCATAACCTATCATGTGTGGTATATATAAATATTTCTGTGTATTTCTATTTAATCACATTCCTCTTTATCCTTTTTTTCAAAACACCGAAAATCAAAACACAAACATTCTTAGTTTTATCGTAACTCAAATCAACATACATATCTCAGCTTTATTTAGATGTTAAACAAATACATCTTCTCTATCATCGACACGCAGGTCGGCATCCTTATTTATTCTTATACCTTGCTAGCATTTACTCAGACCCTCACGCCTCATCCCGAACTAGGTGATGATCGTGATCGTCGACCCCTCCTGCCTGTGCCTCTCTTCTGATCAAAGGGTCCCCGGCCAATCAACTACTGCCTCCTCCTCACTGATCTGCGCAAACTCTCACTCTGTAAGCATATGAATAGCTCCACCTCACTCAATCAAGCCTCTAATCTCAACTCTCCACGTCAGACAAGTCAATTTGGTTTGAAAATAACAAAAGTGACAATGACAAGCCGTATTTTTCTTTTTATAGGTTTTTTCGCCTTTCACCGATATCTTTCATTTTGCCCTAATGAACCGGTATCGGTCCCTTAACCGATATCGGTCATATGGAATCGACATCGTTCTTTACCCAACTTTCATAATTCTATTTTTTTGGCCCTCTGTCGTTCCTTGCATCCATTACCCTGCGATTGCTACCTCTTCAGGCCCTTCTGGAGGTGTTGGCCAGGTGAGAATCTGCCTATCGATCCTCATATTGGTCTATAAGCCAACCTGCACAACCATTGTCGCCGCACGCGATCTATAGGAATCCTCTCATATTCACCTGACCTAAGGCCTGCGAACCACCTCATTCGCTCCCTCAACCCATTTGGCCCGACCTAAGGCCTCAACCTACCCATTCGGCCCGACCCAAGGCCTCAACCTACCCATTCGGCCCGACCCAAGGCCTCAACCTACCCATTCGGCCCGACCCAAGGCCTCGCCCTACCCATTTGGCCCGACCCAAGGCCTCAACCTACCCATTCGGCCCGACCCAAGGCCTCGCTCTACCCATTCGGCCCGACCCAAGGCCTCGCCCTACCCATTTGGCCCGACCCAAGGCCTCAACCTACCCATTCGGCCCGACCCAAGGCCTCACTCTAACCATTAGGCCCGACCCAAGGCCTCAACCTACCTATCCGGCCCGACCCAAGGCCTCAACCTACCCATTAGGCCCGACCCAAGGCCTCGCCCTAACCATTAGGCCCGACCCAAGGCCTCAACCTACCTATCCGGCCCGACCCAAGGCCTCAACCTACCCATCCGGCCCGACCCAAGGCCTCACCCTACCCATTTGGCCCGACCCAAGGCCTCAACCCCTAACCCTATTTGACCTGACCCAAGGCCTCACTCTACCCTTATGACCTGACCCAAGGCCACCACCCAACCACTTGGCCCGACCCAAGGCCGTATCACTTCAATACCATACCCACAATCAACATTTTATTTTATCCATCCATCATGTACCTTTTGTTCAATCGAGCTCACCTGTTCGTGTCTTAGCATGATTAGGGTCCTTGACTTGATCTGTCGACCAACTTTGCCTAGACCTAGACCGTGACGTTTATCTCAACCAAACCAACCATTTGGTACTGCCGAACATGCCTAAACGTTCCTGTACCTCACCTGTTATATACCCTGGAGCTACTTCCTATGCCTTGGATACCAGGATTATATCACCCTTGTTTGGATAAACTATCGACCTTTGCCTACACATTGCTGGTTTGCTTGTCAAATCATGTACCCTCGTCGTACTATTGCATTTCAACATGCGTCTGCTTCCTTGGACCTACCCCACCACCTTACCATCCTCTCTACAACCTGTACCCTTTATCAACCCTATCCCTGATTTCCCGTTCACTCAATCGGCGATAGATTTGAGGGGGATTACCTATATCTTTAACATGAGAAACCACTTCATATTATTGTCCGTGCAGCTTTACAGAACAAGCTACACGACAATAAGGGGCTAATGTAGACACCAAATTCGTGTCTTACGACCCCTTGTGACCCGCATCTCCTCTCGCAATCTAACCTCATCACCTAAACCTTACACAATTATTTATTAATTACCTTATAATTGATAAATCCACATCACCTTACCCGCCACCTCACTTTGCCACCTCATCATGACCTAGCCCTAACCCTAAACTAACCTAATTAAGACCCATGACTTGGTCTAGACTCACATCCATAACTAATGCCTCCTTACTCACACCCAAAGCCGACCTTCTAGCCACTTGACCAAGCCCGCAACTGATCTCTCGGGAGAAAAGCAGGGAAGGTGGGCTATTTTACTAAAAATAGCCTACTTTTTCCTTACCGATGCCGGTTCCTACTCGACCGCCGTCGGTTACGTAACCGCCATCGGTTCCCTGTAAATGGGCTCCCCAAACCAAAACAACGGATCGGAATTTCATTTTGGGATCAGTCAAAGGATTTCTGGATCAATAGAGAGCATTGCGAGCGAGGAACAGAGTCCAGATCTTCACTTGACAGAGCAGAGACGAGTGGAAATACCAGAAGTGTTTACAACCAGGGAGATCAACTTGCATCTTTGTCAAAACCAGTAAGTCGCATCTTGCATGTCCTCTGTTATAACATTTCTTATGCTCTGTGAATTTCAGTCCTCCTAAATCCGTCTCTGAATCTACTACCCAACGTGTCATTGCATCTAACTGTTATTCTTTTGCTTCTAATCATCCCGTTTCCTAATATCATCCATAAACCAGCCTTACAAAACACCATAGCTACCAAGAAGATCCTAGAACCCACCGGTATCGGTTATCAGTAACCGTAATCGACTATCAGTAACCGCCATCGGTTACTCTGATCAAAACTAGAAAACCAGCCTTTCCCCTACCCAGTTCAACCTACGGGTCCTAGACCCAACCGACGGTGGTTACCAGAAACCGGTATCGGTTACCCTGACTATAACCAGAAAACAGCCTTCTCCTACTAGTTTCAACCAAGTAATCTAATTGATATTTTGCAGTCTTTTGTGTTAATTCATATTAGTAGGGGAACTGACCACCTTCGAAAGGAAGTTTTATATTTCCTGGGCCCAAGGCAGTTCCCTCATTTATTGTCTAATTAAAATCTTGTGGTCTTGTGTTCTTATTTGCAAGTAGTCCTTCCAAGACAAAAAGGAGTTCTCCGCAGTCAACCTGATCTTTCTCTACGGTACGCACACACCATCTCGACATTCAATAGGTATTCCTCCTAGCCCTTAACCTCATCTGTTTCTAAAAGGAATGAAAGGATAGAAGTAACTCTATTCCCAGAAGCTGAAACAGTTGCCCCCTAACTGGTTGAGATCCGTCTCCTATCTCCAAACACGCTGCAAAGTTCTTTATGCCCTTGTTTTTCTTGCCCAATGAGTCATGAATCAAGCTTCGTATTCGGCGGTGTTTTGATGGAACAAGAACACTGGAAACGAAAAGCTGAATAATACCCCGTGTCCTTGTGTGAATTAACATTGCACCACCTCAGCCGTTTTTTTGGTCTGCTTCGCGAACCATCGAAGATAATCTCAAATTTTGTTTTCATCCTTTTGTTCAGGCCGAATGCACGCAGGAATTGGTGAACTTCCTCGGTATCTAATCACGCCAATTCAGCCCTCATTTCCTTTGTATGGATCAATTCATGACTTTATTGTTTGTGGCACACCTTAGGGCTTTCATCTACAGTTCAATCAAGAATTCCCTCGACCTTGTCCTGCTTCTAGATCATTCCGGAACATTCTTCTTGATAAGCTGAGCAATTTGATTGATAGGAACTGTACATGGCTCAAATGGGAAATTGGCAAATTGGTTCTGACCTGATTGTTGCTTTGGCTCCATACCTTGTCCTAAAAATCATGTTCGGCCAATCTGTCAATAAATATCCCCGACCGATTTTTGGCATGAATTCCTTGAAGACACACGCAAAGAGTGCGGAAGTCAATCACGACACATTTGGAAAACGTAACATTAGGACAGGAATGTAGTGTTAGCTTAGCTCCTTTATGACTCCAATAAGTCCCCCTGCCGTCCATCTAGCTGTACTACTCCTTTCAGTCTGGGCTCATTTTAAAACCCAGTTGGTCGCTATTTTGCTTTGGACTCCGAACTACTGCCCCCGAATCACATGCAGTTTGCACCAAGTGATTCCAACAATCAATGACACAGAGAAAGGGGGGGGCTTCATTTTTTCTTGTCTGCCCCCATATGTTGCACTGCATTAGTGAGAACCTTTCTCATGTCCTTGGTTTGATATATTTTCTGTGGTCAGACCAATTAGTACATTGCCGCTTGCAATAAATCTGTTGGCCCTGGGATCGCCAAATGATTCCCAACATGTACATTGTCTATGTGTCCCTTCTTCATTGATCGATGATTTGAAAGGGATGACTGTCCTTTTGCTTCCCTTACTTGGTATCAACCTTTCTGGAGCTGAGCATCGTGCGTGGGTGTGCTACAACAGGAACCTTGGGTTGGATTTTGCCATTTGTGGCCTGTGTTTGGTCTACTGACCCCCTGTTTTGTAAGAGTGGGTTAGAAACAACTGGTTAGACGGTTGTCCCTCTTCTATGCTTCTCTTCTGTGACCATGTATTGGCGCCATGCCTTGAAAAGGCTGTTGTTCTCCACGAAGTCTTCCGTTTGCCAATTTGCAAATGTGTTTCTGTTGGGGGTCCTTTGGTTGCTGTTGATTATCCTCCTGGCTTGGATCTGAGCAACCCACCAATGGTTTGCACCATCCAAGGCCTGATTTGAGGCACCATTGAAAATGCTGACTGATTGTGAGTAGATTGCAAGGGTAACACAAATCGTTAATCCTGTGCCATGTTATTTTGTGCTGGAACTAATGCTTAGAGCAATATGGCATTTGGATTATAGGGCTTGGAAGCGTTCTATTGACAGGGGAGGCTTGTTTGTTGATTCACATTGCAGCTGGATTAGGTGGTCTTTGAGGTATATGGATGCCAATTTAGGTTGAGCTTGAGGCTGATACGAGGTCTAAAACCTTGAGCTTGCTGTCCTGAGTGTCTTTTGACCAGCTGCATACCTAAATTTTGCAGTTGCTTTCATGACTTCTTGAAAGCTCATTGGGGGCAATTGAGATGAAGTGGAAGCTTTCATTTGAACTTAATTCCTAGGAGTGGAATAGGGGCTAAGACAGGTGCTTGACTAGTACTTGGGCTCTCTCTATTACTTGGATTATAATGGCATTGGGGGCATAGGAGCTAGCTTCCAGCTGAATTAGCAATTTCAGCCTCTAATGGCATACATATAAGCCAAAGAAGGGAGGGATAGTTGTGTCTCCCATAGCATTGGATACAACAAGAATATCAGATTTAAATCTTTAAGGTAATACAGAAAAGCACCTTCTGTTGTTGGTCTGAATGCTACTGGAAATTCATCCAAGACCTTTGAAATCTGAAGTTGAAAGTCCAGTCAGCTAATCATGGAAGCTCTCTGATGTTTCAGCTGCTCCAAAAGCGAAAAGTTGTCTCCCTTCTCTCCAAATTGATCATGAAGTGCATACAGCGGTTCCAGTTTGTGATAGAGCCAGCTCCAAGGCTCCTAAACCATGGGGCAAAGAAAAAAAAAAATGCTTTCCCCATAATGAAGATGCCACAATTTAACAGCTACTTGCATCTCAATCGAATCATAATTGCACAAAGTTAGCAATGTCCTTGACATGGTCACCAGGAAGTGGGCTGATTTTTCTCATTAAAGTTATGGAAGTGTTCTTCATGCTGGCAACTGGATTGGGTTTTGTGCATTGAGAGGTTCAAGTGGGCCTGCTAACCCTGTGAAGTGACATAGGGGTTCCTGGTTGCGCATTTTATTGGCCTTAGACCCTTGTATACTGAATGAAGAGGCGTCAGGTGGAGGAGGTGAAAGAATTTCTGTTTGGTGGAGATGGAGACCTTTGAATCCTTCCTGTCCCTCTTTGCCTTCTTCTTGGAGATAATTGCGGTATTTCGAAACAGCACTTCTTCTCTCCAACCTCTTGACCTTGTGATTCTTCTCATAGAAGCTCTTAGGCCTGACTGCTGAAATTTATTGATTCCTCCTTAGAGTCGACCATAAACAACAAACAAAAAAAAAAAAAAACAGCCCCCCCCCCCCCCATATCTGCAAATATAGCTCTTTTTAATCAATAAACTTTCATCATATGCATATCCACCTTCCTCTGCAATAAATTGCTACCTCTAGGTCCCACCGGCGCTTGCCACAACGTTTTTATGCAAAATCACAGCACCCATGAATAGAGATCAAGTTTTCTAGTTGATCACTTGATGTATCCAGTGTATTGCATAACATTGAATCCTTCCTCCAGTGTGGGACTTTGAATCTCCAGAGAACGGCTGGTTCTTTTCCTCTATTCAGATGCAACCAATAAAACCAGAGGTTCACCCAAAAACTAACCTAACTACCAAGGAGACAGGAGAGAGAATGCATACAATTACACCTAACTATGGAGGTAGATGCACCGATGAATGAAGAATCATAAAGCTTTGGAACACAAACACAGACCCTCTGATGCACTACCCAATCATACCAGGTACCGAAAATTCAATGGGAGATCAGAATGACAACAATGCATACATGAGAGGATTTAATTCATCACAGACATATATAATATTGCTCAAAGATTGATTCAAATACAATTAAATGGCCAAGAGGGCAACATGACATTACTTCTATGTGGAGGCTTTGGAAACCTCCACGAATTCCTTGCAGCAGGATAGAAGGGAGGGTCGCAAAACAGAAATGGTCCCAACATTATAAAGACCCCCTCCTTATCAATTATAAGGAAGAATGAGAGAGAATTAGAGAGAGTAATCGAACTCTGCCCCAACCACCTCCATTGCATTTAACTCATCTCATCATGGTAAAGCGGCGGATCCTGTCGAAAACGGCGGTGCCTAAGGAGCGGCGAACTGTCTTGCTGTTATTAAAATTGTTTGGTTTGACGCTCACTTCTTGTTTGTATTCATCCGAGGCGTTTTCTTGAGTTCATCCTCCAGAACTGACCAAAATACAAGATGTCCTTGGAAATGTGTAGAGATTTACCAGCTTCCTTTTATAAAGAACGGCAAAATCCGAGCTCTGGGGACAAAGTTATGGCAACTGAAGTTTAGAGACGGAACAGGTGAAAACACTTTTGAATTCTCGCCGCGTTCTGCCGCCGGATACACGTTGCGTACGCTGGATGGTTATAATTCTCTCTCTCTGGCTTTTGGCGGGCTTCCTTTGAAATTTTCTCGTGGGCCCCTAAATGAAACACGTGGCAGATCCATTGATTCGGCTCATTGCTCGAATCTTCGCCCTTGACTTTTTCTGACCTGATACTCCTATGAGGACACTTGGCAGTTCCTGATTGGTCCTGGCTCATTCGGCTCTTCGCAATTTCCCTCCATTGGTCCCCGGATGTCCCATTTATTTTGGACCCTTTTGTGCTCATTTCTGCCGTTCGGGCATTTCGCGTCCATTTGTCGCGGATGTCCCATTTGATTTTGGACCCTCTGGACTCATTTCGGCCGGTTTTCGGGCGGTTCGGGTATTTTTGTTCCACTTGGCCCACTTCGCTCGGACTGCTTGTGCTGATTTCGCCTGGTGTCGGCTGGTTTCGCCCCTTTTTGTCCCAGATGTCCCAAAGGCGAACCTCTCAGCAGTTAGCCAATTTTTCCTCCGGTCGAACCGGCATTTCGCGCCGGCCGCGTACTTTTGTCCCGACTTGTCCCAAATGCGTAGTGGGCTGTTGTGCTTACTTCGGCCGAGCCGTCCGTTCGGGCTTTTTTGTCCCAAATGTCCCGGGCTCCGAGGACTAGGACTAGCCGTTTCATCATTTCACCAGTTTTTTCTGGATCTACCTATTTGCCCTTTCTACACTTTGATGCACTGTTTGATCCGGATTTACCCTGGGGGGGGGGAAATTTTGACAACAGTACCTCTATTTCATCTTCAAAAACTTGGATCATCTCAAACACTCCAATATCACAAAACACGTTGATTAGGAGAAGGTCTTGATGGAGTTACAAACCCTGAAAAATTAGTCCTCACAAAATGATTTAGTTCACCCATGTCAAATCATCTTATTATGGCTCATACCATACCTTTATAGAAATATATTGATATTTTTCATCTTTTTTATCTTACCAAAAAGTTTCATTTCAAGGTTTTTTGCATGAATATGCTTACGTTTCTCATACATCTCTAACTAGGTTTTACATCCTAAAAAAATCACTCTTGTTCTTGAGGACTTGTAACAAACTAAAAAACACTTTCAATCCAAGATAATTCTTGGAAAATTTCACTACGGTACTTTAATTCAATTTCAAGTACTCATATGTAGGGGTTATGTGGAGAAAATCACATTTACTGCCTTGTTTCTCAAGCCTTCTTGACAGGACTAAAAGGGTAGTTTTGGTCATTAAAACTTGAACACAAAATCACCTCATTAGATAAAGTTATGAGCTTCAACATCTTATATTATACCTCCGTTAATTGTCCATGCTCATATTTTTCTTTAACGCCATATTTTTGCATCATTATCCCTTCAACCCATCTTGATTAGGTTGGTTCTGCTATCCCGTAAGGGAGGCCACCGTTGGTGACATTTCACAACATTTATGTAATGTAATTTAACTAAAACTCATTCATGGACACGTTTCACCTCCCATATTTCTCTCCCATCATCCTTCACCTTGAACTCTGCCAATGCATGACGATATCATCATTTTCTGCAAAAAAGACAGATTGCAATGCCTTACTCCCAGTTGACCAGGAATGAGGACACCACCAAAGAATTAAAGGATCCCTCTACATCCCAAGTCATCAATCAAATTTCCACGGTCATCTCATGATCATTCTTCCCATTTTCTTCTCTATCTTTCCATGAGGGTTTTAGGAGGGGTGTTGG
>CM034151.1:269896549-269907034 GCA_019776745.2 Taxus chinensis | reverse complement strand
ACATTATTGAGGTGAGGTCCTCTACGATCATGTCCTGGATACAGAAGGGAAAGACGATGGGTCTTCATATTACCATGTTGATAAGTGAGAGACCCAGGAAGATAGCGTTTGAAAAAAAAAAGTTAGGAGGGATAGATCAGGGTCTATCACTCTGTGGGTGACGATGGGAAAAATGGGGTGATGATGGTTCGGAAGGGTGACTTTGGCGTACTTCCTAGATACAAACGATATGTGGTGTTTTGGTGTAGGGGTTTCAGATATCCAAGACCACGCCGATCTTTGTGTTTGCTGTAGTTACAGTGATCGTATGTCGGGCCTTGTTCTAAAGACCGAAACCAAAGCCCTTCCAGCACACGCTCAAGAAGGTGGGCAAAACTGATTATTTATATATTGAAAATTAGATTGAAGGGAACCAACACCACGGGAGGTTTCAGGGGTGACCGATGAGGTATCGACACACCCATACGTTTAGGTTGGTGCAGCAATAGTGGTTTCGTATTAGATTAACTTCCCCCACATGACGGTCGTAGGTGCTGCGCATGTAACTCTGTACTCCTGTGGGTGTATGGAAGCTTGGGGGGGGGTGGGGCCTAACGTTACACAGGATACGCCCCAGTGTAAGGTGTTGAAAGAAATCTACTAAGGGATTTGAGGTTGGGAATATTGTCCGCAGGAAGAAGTGGTATTTGCGAGACGGTGGGTTTCATTGGTTGAAGTTAGGTGCGGTTGAGGTGGGATGTTGCGGTGTGGTGAAGTGGATGGTTGGTTTGGATGAATGGGTGTCTTGATTGGTACAAGGCACAATCCATTAGGGTATCTAACATATTGCCGTTTTGAAGAGGGATGTGTCAGCTTTTATGTGTAGGACTTCCCCTCGTACTCAATTTTCAACAATGCTCTATTAAGGTAGAGGGAACACATCCCTAGAGCTCGGATCCAAGGGCGGCCTAACAACATGTTTATTGGAATTCACCCTCAAGGACATAGAAGTAGTTTGGGTAATGTACGTGTCCCTACACATGTTAAGGATCACAGTGCCTAAGGGAGAGTAATACATCATATGAATGAACGATCATGGTGGGGTTGGCACACATACAGCTAGAGGGTGATATTCATTGTTAAGGATTTGGAAGAGATGATGTTTAGGCTAGCGCCCCCTCCATCATAACACGACATACTTGATGTCCCAGATGTAGCTGAATGAAAGATCAGGTCAGGATCTTCTTCACTGAAATCACCACTTTCCGTCTTCAGAGAAACTGACAGCAACGTTTGGCTGTATGGGACGGAAGTGATCGATTTTTTGGTGATAGAATCCACTTGTTTGGGTGTTAAGAATGGAGGTAACGGGCAAAGTTCCGCTAGGTAAGACCTCTATCCCTTGAGGTTTCAAATGAGCGTCTTGTCGATGAGATTCCGAGGTTTGAATGAGATCATACGTGTCATTTTTTACGTGATTGGTGAAGCGTTGGGATCATGGTTCGGTAGGGCAACTCCATTAGAGACCTGGTAGGCAGTTCCACGAATAACCACTTTAGGTGTGTTCGATTGGGATGGTGGACACGAAAGAATGCCACATTTTGCTTTCTTTAGCTTCCCCTTTTTTTTCCTGCCCTCGAGTAGCAACACTAATCCATGTTGATCTCGTGAACACGAGAGGAGGAAGATTGGTAGGTATAAGTCATGGCTTCGAGAGGTGGGGTTGTAAAATGATAGATCGTGGTGAGACGGGGAGGACAGGTGCCCCCCAAGGAAGAGGGGATTGAAGCTAAAGTGTTCTCCTTAGTAAGTTGTCTTTCTTAACTTTATTTGAGAGAGGTGACTGACGAAGTAGGCTTTTCAATGCTTGAATCCCTCTACATCATGTTCTGATGTGTGGTGGAAGCGCTGATTTAGTACTCATCATATACACTATAGGTAAGGTTTTAATGATAAGAGGGTTAAGTGGGGGTAGGGAAATGGTCGATCTCCACAAAAAAAACACCCATTTCGGGGCAAGGATTTGGTGTGAGACCCTTTGAGTAGGTCAAAGTCAGAGGAAGATGAGGTATTGACTGGGTAGGTCGGTAATGACGGTATGTTGGATTTGGATGGGTGGTGGCTTAGCCAGGGGTTTTGGATATTGGAGTTAATTTAAATGGGCTCTTCGGGCAAGAAGTTATGTTTAGTTGGTCAGATGACGTGGTAGCAGGAAAAAAACCATGGAGAAAGAGGAGAAGTGAAGTATACAAATACTTTGATGATGGAAGTTGTTTAGGGTGTGATAGTGGACAGGATACTTGGGGTGACGGTTGTTGATACACCAGGGATCTTTGTATGGGTGTAAGATGCAGGTCATTTTAAAGCGCAGGAGGTATAATGTATTGAGGCAAGGTGGAGGGGTGAGCGTTCTACTACTATAGAATGTAGGTGGATGGGAGGGTTTTAGTGGTGACAGAGCATGATGGACTATGGGCTTTAGGATCGAGTTGGTCTCTAGGTGGATGGATGGACTTTATTTTGGATAAAGCTAACGTTTAGGTGGAGTGTGTTAGGTGGTTTGTAGAGTCCCAAGCTAGGATGGGAAAGGTTGGTTAGGTTAGTAAAGGTGATGATGGGTATTTGGTAGAGATGAGGGGGTGAAGATGAGGACATAGCATTTGAGCTTTTGTAAATACTGCCCCTCGCGATATGGTAGAGGCGATTTGGATCGGTCATCTACATTTTGAGTTAGAATATGTGTACTCAAACGTTGCCCATAGGACTCATCTATCTTCTGAGGGGTGACAATACTCAGTGTGAATAGGACTTTTGTAATGAAGAAAAATAGCAAAGGTAGGTTGTGATTCCGGTCCACGGTGGGTGTGTTGTGATTACAGGGGGTGATGAGGACGGTATCAATGGGCATTAGAGTCAACCGTCGATGAAAAGATTTAGGCGATGAAGAACTAATAGGTAGGAGGGCAGTTTGAGAGGGATCCATATGATTAAATAATTTCGGTTAAGTCGTTCAAGGTTTCTCGTCTAAGGATGACGGAAAAAAGTGGCGAGCCTTCCTCTTATATAGAAAGAGTGGTAGAAGGAGATGTTTGGGAAAAATAGAAAGTTTTAGATAAAATCACTCCAGTCTTGGCAAGGGATGTGGGTTTTGCTAGAAGCTATTGTCTGTGAGAAGAGAACTCTGGGCAGTTGTTATTCTTTATGGGTAAAGAACGGCAGGATTCGTCTGATCTTGATGGTGGTGGTTGGTGAAGGGGGTTCCGTGTTCCTGTGTTAGTGAAGAGGGGCTTTTGGTGGGGAGTTTAAAATAAAAAAAATATTCGCAGGCGATTCATGAACACTCTCCCGGCGTAAGATATCCTGGGTTTATGTTACTGTAGATATGAGGTGGTTCGGGAATGTGTTTATGAAGATTTTCAAATTTTGGTTAGCAGGGGGAATTAGGATTATCGAGGGGTCTATACCATGGCATCAAACCTTCCTGCACTATAATTTTAACATCTTACAGTTTTCCATGACTATGTCCCTTCACGCGGTGAAAGTTAAGAAGTCATTTTCTTTGTACCAAGAAGTATAGCACGGGAGAAGAATAACCCAGAGTGAGGCTCTAACATGAGGGTGAGTAAGGTAATAGTTCCTTCTTTGGCATTTTTCCAAGATGACACCATAAAGTTTTTCCAAGGGAGTGTAATTGTGGGCGTGGCTTTTATGACTTATAAGCGGTTTTTGCGGAAGTATTAAACGGGCTTGGGATTTGACCAGCACTGTGGACAGCTCCCTTTTGATTTCGAAGCAGTCGATGAGTGAGAATTGGTGGGGTTGGTTGTTGGTGGAATCTTGGGTTCAGACAAATTAGGGTTTTTTTGTTGCGCAGCGCAACAACATTTCTCTTACTCTAAGGCCGAATTTCTAGTTCCGAGCCATAGGTAAAGGCCTCATCAAAGGTGCGGAAAGTTTGAATTTGGCCCGAGGTAGGAGGAAATGTGTGCTTGCACAGGTCCGCGTTAAAGGAGTTCAAATGAGTTCGGGGCCCTGTGTGTTGAGCAAGGCATAAGTAAGTTGGTTGATGACGGGCCCGCCATCGTTCCACGAAATCTGCGATAGATTCATCTTAAAATTGTCGGACGGCATAGAGGTTGGTGAGAGATACTTTCTTAGCAATATTACATGGAGAATGATCAAGGAAAGATTGGGGCTAATTGTTAAAAGAGAAGATTGAGTGCTAGGTTAAGCAATTGTACCACTCCAAGGCGGGGTCTGATAAGGACATGGACAACACGTGACGCGAACCCCACCCCACTGCGGAGCAGTACCAAGTCGCATCGCAATCAGATAGCAGCAGTCTAAATGTCGCAAGTGTTGTGAGGATCTCCTTACTATAAAATGAGGGAATTTTGGTAATCCCATGGGAGGGATAGAGAATTGAAGAGGGATTAAAAAGGATGAATAGGCTCCCAACAAACCTGCGTCGTATGTCGGTGCTACGGCTTTATGAAAAGAAGCCTCCAGATTTTGAATTTGTCCATAATTTGTTTGATGAATCAATGGTGGCTTGGATGAGATGAGGTGCGGTGTTGTAATAAGGAGGGGATTGGGCCAAGGGGCCACCACTGACAATGGGGGGCTAAATGTTTGATAAGGTTATTGAGGATGAATATGTTGAGTGACCGAATAAGGGTCCTATCACTACAGGTGTTGTTGAGCCACCGGATAAGTGTGTGGAAATGAAAAGGTGGGCGGAGCTTGAGAAGGAACGCGAAAGCTCGTGTGGATAGGTGGCAGAGAGCAAGTTATGAACGGGGTAATTCTGCATAGAGAGAGGTGGGAGCAGTCGGTGGTATGATATGTTGGGCCTAGAGTAACCAAAGGAAAGCCAATGCTGTGCCGTATGAACCCCCGAACGCCATTGAGTTGGAAGACGGGGCTAAGGATGAAGAAGGCAAGGCGGAGTCTCAGGTGGGGAATGACTAAGTGAGAGCGGCTATACTAATATGCATGCCAACAGGAGTGACCGTCGGGTGTACGTCAGGGGCATGAGACAATATACTTACAACGCTATGGATTAGCGTCCAAAAATTTCACAAATTCCTTATCTCCTACAGGGATTTTGGGAACCTCGCTGGGTCCGGAGGATTTCTCCCCACATGATGTGAAGGGGGTGATTCAGGCAAATGCAAGGAGCAGGCATGTGAACTTAGGGCTGCGACTTGTTTTCGAGTGATCACAAGCATGAAAAGTACCACAGCAGGGATGCATCTATCAGAACAGAAGCACACAAGAAAAATATTGGAATTGGTATGGGTTGCTGGTTTTGGGAACTATGAAGATAGTAACTATATCGGTTGGATAACTTATGTCGGTTAGACTGTAGCCGTCGGTGCGTCGGTCAGTTACGGCGATGTCGAGTATAAATAGGACCGTGTAAGAAGCTGTAAGAGGTGCTGATTTGGGTTTACAATGCTTAGTATGCCTACCCACTGTTCTGAGTAAGCACGAAACATGTATGACAGAGAAACAGAACTAAAAAAAACAGTCAAGATGCACAAGCAAATCAAGAGACTAACCCTAGGATCAGTTTTATTATTTGGGGCTTATGCCTTAGACGCAAGATGATGTCATCCTAACAAAAACTTAGGGGAAATGTCAAGTTTGTTTTGGCTTATAAGGTTACTCAATAGGGCGAGGTAGAATACACGGAAAAGGGGGATGTTTGAGCTGTTGTGTTAATTATGATGTATCATTTGGCATGTGTGTTGTTGCAGTGAAAGTAAGATTAATTTCTTGCTCAATATCATGGATATCACCCCACGTGTATGACATGTTACTTATCTATGTTCCTAGGATGACAAACGGAAAAGCAAGAATGTGAGCACGTGTTTTAAACCCCCCAAATCGAAAATGTTATCGATGTGAAGCAAAGGAAGGAGATGACTTTCACTAATGCAAAGATGGTGAAAGCAAGACAAAGTCTTTTACCAAAAATGAAAAATATTTTGTGAATACTTAGCAGAACGAAACAAACAACCAGTATGCTCACTATATGAAGCAAGCAAGAAAGAAAGAAACCAAAAATGGGTCCCACCGGGCGTGCCAAATGTTCACACAAGAATGGTTAACTTCCTCGAATTAGAGTGCTTCTATCCTTCATTCTCTTGAGAAACAATAAGGGTTAGGGCTAGGAGGAAATAAATATTGCATTTTTGTGGGTGTGCCGGCGTAACGTAGTAGAGAGAGATCAGATCGATTGCAAAGAACTCCTTTTTGTCTAGGAACGGACTACCTTGTAAGTAAGAATACAAGACACCATAGTATAATAGACATAAATGAGGGAACTGCCTTAGGCCCAGGAAATATTGGACTTCCTTTCGAAGGTGGGCAGTTGCCCCTGCTAATACGAATTAACACAAATTCTACAAGAAGTTATTGCCAAATATAATTTCATGCTCTCGTTAAACATAGAGGAACGGTTGGTTTTGGTTTTGAGTCACAGTGACGATGCCGATTACCTGTCACGGTACCAGTTCTGATAACCGATTCGTTAGGGGCAAGTGAGTTAGGGGCTTTTAGTGAAGTTGGCTGATAATGTGGCTATGTTGTTATTAGGTGGTAAATATTGGGATAGGTAATGGAGGGTGAGGTGATGGAGAGACGAAAGGACTATGGCGGGGCTATTCTTGGCAACGTAAGGGGTAGAGGAGGTAGGTATAGTTAGCTGTAGGGTGTTACGGGGTAGTGGATATGGAGGAGACTTATAATAATGTGATTCAGGAAGTCCGAAGGTCTATTAAAAGAAACGTACAAGCCACTAAAATTCCTTACGGTTCTGATGAAGATACAGGCCAAGGACTGTGATGGACGGAAGGCAGGGTTAAGGTAGGAGATCGACAATCCAAGATGAGCTATCCCTTCTCTCCCAATGCTTGGATGAGGGTCATGGGCTTTGGTTACTCAATTGTATCTGGGCTTGTTGTCCTTCTCTGCAAAAATCTCTCTTTCTCACTTGTCTCTGCTGTCAAGTGAATTTTCCAGATCCTTCATGGACTTCCCTCCCTTCCAATGAATTCCATCACCTTTTTGTTGGGTTTGGGGGGAGGTCATTTACAGGAACTGATGGCGGTTATGTAAACGAAGTGGTCGAATAAAGGAACCGAGTCGGTTAAGTCAAACGTGGGCTATTTTTAGTTAAAATAGACCAACTTCCCTCCTCTCTCCCGAGAGATTAGTTGTGGCGTGGTCAAGCCAAATCATATAGGTGGTTTTGGTGCGGGTGAGGGGTAATTAGTCATGGGTGTGGATGTAGACCAAGTTACTAGATTGTATAGGGATTAAAGATGCAGGTGAGGTTAGGATGAGGGAGAGGAATGATGAGCGGTGGAGAAATGACTCTCGGTGGGCAGGTTTCGAAAATGTGGATTTATTAATTATAAGGTAATTAATAAATATTTTGCAAGGTTTAGTGGTTGAGGTTAGGTTGCGAAATGAGATGCGGGGCACAGGGGAGCGGTCGTGAGACACAAATTTGGTTGTCTACAGAGGGGACTTCTGTCCCATGACGTGGTTGTTAAAGTACAATTTTAACCCCACACTTTTTGGACTTTACGGGGGATTTCAAGATCATTTTTGGATCTTGAAACTCTATGGTAGACCATGTGGGAATGAAATCTCTTGCGTAGAAGATGTTCCATTGTCATTTCCATTTTCCAGCTTCTAAGTCAACAACTTCTCTCTTCTAGCAAGACGGAACAGATAACTCATTCACAAGCACACCTCCTGGCAAAAACTGATTCCAGGATAGCGTGCTTCAGACCTCGAGTCTAACCCGTGCTTGATTACTTACTGGTGTTCATTCCCCTTCAGCATTTTTCCAAGGATGACACAGTTTTTCCTTAGGGGACAATAGGTTGGGCCTCTTGCTTTCCTCATCCCTTGCAATGAGTGACCTAAGGGTAATAGGAAAAGGTTCCCACTTTCAGGGTGATGGGAGGGTTGAACCAAATGGAACAACATTGGCAACCTTCCATTGTCATTGGATTCTTGGGGTTGAACATGAAGATGATCTAGTCCTGGTCAGGATTTTGTGGAGACTTGCAGACATGCTGTTTGATTGGTTCTAATCATCTTCATGTTGGGTCAAATAACTAATTGGAATGACCATGACAACAACTCAGTTTGAGCATTATTCAAACCCGGTGAAGTGTGCACATGCTATGGTTAGCCCAAATTTTTCTCACATCAAGAAGGACCCTTTGATCCTATGAGGGGAGGGTTTGTGCAAATTCAACAGATAATTAATAAAATTCCACAAACACGCGTCCATTAGATCAATCCAAAGTGCTTCTTCCTCAATGCGCAATTGCCTGAGTAACGCATAATGCACTAAGAAGAGCTAAAAAACCTGTAACTTGGATCTAGATCACGGTAGCCTTCATGTGGAGTATGAATTAATCTGTTTGTAATTGAAAGAAAATCCTCCACATCTAAAGCATCTTTCTTCTTCTTCCCTCCTCTCTTGGAGCCAATCAGATCAGTTTGGTTTTACAAGCTTTCCAATGCTCGCATTGGCTCTCAAGAACAATTGGCTCACATACCCCTTACCAAGATGTCCCAGAAAACTTTTATCCCAGAACCATCTACCTCTCTCAGACTAGATTGTCTATTTAAGGCTCACCCATCAAGGTTCTAGTCATGCCACTTGTGAATGTGTGAAGAACCTGGTGATGAAGGAGTGTATGAACTCTATGAATAACTAGAAGACGAGGCTGTGAAAACTTAGGATCTTGGTGATCTAAAATTCATGTTCCTTCCTCCCTCATTACTGAAGGTATGGATGATGAATATGATGAGAGAGTGGCAGATATGAATAGTGAGTCATATGCTGTCATGACTAAGGAGAAAACAAATAGAAGATAAAAAGTGGCAGCCCACTAAGAAGTCCAAGGAGTTTCCTACAACTATTCCATGATTGCAGAGAGGAGTTCATTTCCCACTACTACCTCCACACAAAGGCAAGTATGTTATTCCCCGTCCTACTTCGGTTTCCCACAATCCTTTTCCTTAAAATCCCTAAATTGATAAAATAAATTCTCTCAATTCTAGAAATGTGCCCGGATCTACCCTGGATCTTTTGATATTAGTGAATCCCTTTAAAAGAACCAAATCCAATTGAGAGGCCGAGTTTTACCAAAACCATCCAAAGCCTTTGCTAAAAGGTAAACTTTGTCATCCAAATCCCAAGCTTCACCCCATACCTCCCAAGGTAGTTTACCCACTCCTTCCCCTCACGTCAATGAGCTTTGTGGCGACGTCATTTCCTAATAGAAATTGGAACCCTTTTTGTTGACTCCCTCAATAGCCTGGCCCTAAATCAGTGAACTGTGTTATAGACTCAGACATCAGACATGTAGATGCCTACAAAAGCTCAAGGCTTTGTCTTTGACTCGAACACGTGCCTTGGGTCTTGCTATTCCGGAGAGTAGAAAGTTCTTTGCTGGAAGAATTAAAGATCCAAGTCAGTTTTTGCGCTTTCTCCCCGAAAAAAGGTCTTGACCACTATTTGGGTAGCTGATATCCTCCCTCATCTGGGATGTTGGCTAAGTAGAAATTTACTGTACGGAAGTAGGAGGAAAGGTGACATTCAATGGATTGGTCCCACTGCTTTGATCCCGGTCAATTGGAAAATGAAATTGCTACTGAGAAATAACCTGAATAATTTTGTAAAAAATAATTATCCAAGCAACAGATAATCTATGTACGACCTCGGGCGTTGAACTACATGACAGGTCATAATGAGGCAAAAATTCCTAAGATGGAATTCATGACACCCAATGGGCATTTTGACTCTGGAGTTTTGATGGAAGATGCTCTTCAGCTGGTTTTGGTGTCTTTGTGTGGTGCTAAACTCTCCCCCCGAATGGAAAATTTCACCTTTTTATTTCAATATTTATTCTGAAATGCAAACAATACACTAGTATATGCTCTCATCCTTGGGTTTTGAACCAGTGACAGAGAATGGGAAGTGAACAACCTTTGCTCGTGGTGATGTAAGTTATTGTGCAACTGTAAGGATCTTTACCAAGTCAGCACCAGAGATGAAGCATATAGGATCTTGGTCTGGGAGTCCATTATTTCTTGACTGCTTTCTCCATTGATGTTTGTGCCAAAAAAAGGAACACTAGACTGATTCTCTACGTACACTCAGGATTTGGATGATTCCCACCCAGATTTCTCCAGGAGAAATTTCCTTGAGTGATCCATTGGCCCAGTGTACCAGAACTGACCAACAACGGGAAATTTTTTCATATGATCAACCTTGCTCTCATTCTTGGAGCTTACGATTATTTGTCATTTTATTTTGAAGAAGTGAAAATCTACCTAGAGATGTGGTTAGTCATCTAATGATGGGTCAATATGAAGAAATGGATCAGAATGCTGCATCAATTGAAATGACAAGATTCCCAAAGGGATGGTGAGTTGGAAGATCTTTGGATAATCATGATAGGTACGATT
>CM034151.1:269884956-269896049 GCA_019776745.2 Taxus chinensis | reverse complement strand
TCATTTTGTGCACCTTCTCCCCTTCTAGGGTGTTCCCTGCCTCCTTCAAAGATAGCATACATTTATCTTCTCTCACCTCTTCTCCCAATTGTGGACGTCCAATCGGTTTTCCTGATCCACCTCCAACACCTTCAGACCTCACAACTCTTCCTCTCCATCATCATACCGTTTTCAAACACAACCTTATAAGGTGTTTGGGTTGTCTGTATCTACTAACCGTTTGTTACGTTCCTCCCAAGCCCTTTTCTTCTTTCTTCCTTCCTGTTGCTGAAATTCTGGGGTCAGGGATGTTGGTTTTCTCTTCATCTAAGGGCTCCTCAGGGGATGGTGGGGACTTTGCAGGTTCTGGGGAATCATTCTCCCTGACCACCATTCTCCTTCTTCTTCTGGAGTGTAGCGTCCTAAATGGCCCTGTGGCACCTACATCCATCTTCCTCCCCGACCACTTTTTCTCTTTCTTCTTCCCCGTCTCCTTGTGCTTTTGGCACTGCCTTCTTATCTGCTAATAAGGACTGTCAATCCGGGATGGATACTCTCATTCCCACATACCACACCCTTTGGTGAATTTTTGCCTTATGTGTACAGGTATACCTCATGTATCATGTTCCCCAAGCAATAGTAACACATCAAAGGCCTTAAAATATGCACCTCACTGTGACATGTACCTTTTAAGTATGCGTGCTTCTTCTGGGGTATACCAACTTTCACATTCTCATTTCCCTGTGCTATCTATCAAGGGTGGTACCACTCCAGATTTAAATTTCTTTAACTTCTTGTATCTTCTTTACCCCCGACTTAGAAAAATTGGGCTATAAATGAGAAGGGGTATTATTCATTTGCAATCAATGGACACCAACTGCCATCGCCACCAAAATGAAACCTACCAATGCGAAGTGATTCGCGGTAAACTACGAACTCTACTTTCTTCCTTCGCCGTCTTCGCGGGGAGTTGTTCACAGGGCAAAACTGAATTCCAACCCTAAATGCACGTTCACTAGTGCTTAATTATAACCATTTTTCCTCAATCATGCCTTGCTATACCCTTTGCATTGATTAACACGTAATTAATCATTCTGAAATCATCGTCACACCATCAGATAGCGAGGGACTTTCATCAGGGTACTCCCCACACGAACTTGTCGGATGCATCCAACACCCTGATTTCTAAGAACACAATTGTTAACAGAATGTTTCCAAAAAGGATCTTTCCTCCCTTCTCCACGCTACCTATGATTTCATCTACTATGTATTAGGAGATGTTGTATATGGTGCCTTCACACAAACTTCTACAGAATTCATCCAAGGCTTGCTCACTCGGGCAACCTCTCTTGTCCCATAGATTGGAGGATAAGGTGTGCGGCCATCTTTCATCACGGGATCTCTGATATCTGAGATGTCATAGAGTACCTTGATCCCCCATTCTTAATTCCTGGAGGCTATGTTTCTCAGATGCCTCCTCTCCAAGAGGTCATTATGAGTGTTGTCCCCTACCACCATTAGTCATGTGAAGGTGTGGGAATTAGTTGGGGAGTATGACATTTTGTGCCCTGTGAAGTAGTAGAAGAAATCTTTATGTACAACATCATCACACTGGTATCATAAGCACTCAGGCTTCCGAAATATGGCAACTCAAACGTGGGAGAGCTATTCCTTCTCTTTTTCACTTGACATGTCATGTAGATTGTTAACCCATCAGGTGTTTGTTGTTTGTGGAGCACCCAGCTCCAAGTGCCCATTTCATTTCATGATCATGTCTTGCGGTGATTGGAGTTGATCAAAGTTCATTTGTCTTATGGGGGATTCCATCTTACCCTAGAAAAACCCATCGGTATGCATTTCTGAGTACATTCCTCATCTATATCCACAAGGATTTCTCTTGTTTCTTCTTCCGTTCCTTTTCCCTTTTCCTTCTGGATGTTGCAGGTTTACAAACTAATTTTGTGGCAGGCATTTCACCCTTTGCTCATTCCCAAGTTATCTTGTGTAGTTTCAAAAAGTGTCCGCGTGCGGCCCCGTATGCGTTTAAAAAACACAAAACCCAATCCAATTCTTTCATTCAATCCACGACGCTTCTTCACAACATCTCACACCCCGTGAATTTTTTTGCTTAATTGTAGGATCCAATGGACCAATTTACACTTAAGTTTTGGGATTTTTCTTCACGCGGGTCAGTTCTCAAAACCCTATCTTTGAAGACAAATCACTCTTCTTGTGTTCGCAAAGTGAGTAATGAATATGCCCACTCTAGTATTTATAAGCTTTTCCACTTTTACGCATTTAAGGCTAGTAGGCCTACCTACCACCGTACAACCAGTTTAATGCATTTTTTCAAAAATAAAACCTGACTTCAGAACTGTTCCTTAAGAACCAATCCTTGTGCTTAAAACATTTTCCACCTTACCCAATCATGCACACGAAAAAAAATTTCCACCCGTGCCCAATCTTTTGTGTGAAAAAATTTTCAAACTTATGGCATTGTAAACAATCCATCTTGACAGAAGACTCTTGTACACGGGCTACCAGCACCAAAGGAACACCCTTCCATCCAATGATTCTTGCTTTCACTACCTCGTTTTTTTCATTTTTATCTTTGTACGTGGATTTCCAATAATAACCTTATTTGTCACCGACACCAAATCTCCTAGAAAAATAACTCCAAGTTTCTCTTCATCATCTCACCCCACACTAAAACGATGTGTAGTCCTCTGTGCATTCATGAGTCAAAAACTAATAAGGCTACCGATGCCTAAGGCACAAAACAAAATAACAACGCGAAAGGGAAGAAGGGAAAATACAAGAAAGGAAAATTATAAAAAGGAATTCTAAACTTAACGAGAAAAAACTACCTTATTTACAACACCAAGAAGCATTATTATAATAGGGGCTTTCAGCATACTCCCCTGAAGGTCTAGGTAATTTGTTCCATCACGCACTGGTAAACTGGCAATGCGCTTGAATCAGGATGGGTGAATTGCTAAGGACCCAACCAATGCCCTGCAACTTCTAGGCGGCCTAGGAATTGTGAATAATATAGCAATTACCATCTGGCCCAACGACAAACTGTCGTTCTTAAATATGGTGTTAAGTCATGCCTTTTTCTTGGCTTCTTAGTTTTTTGGCTACATTTGCTGAGTGAGCACCTTTCATCCAACTTAGAAATTCATATATTCTTGCCTCCGTGCTTTCATCATCAACCCTACTATGCGCCGCATATGCAAAAGATAGGTAGATGAAGTCGATCAGAAAAACTCTTCTGACATCGAACACCAATTGAAATGGTTGTAGCCTGTTCAATCCTTTTATACGTTTTATATAAACCAAAGAACTGGGGATACCTTATAATGACCAATTCATACCTACCCACATCACATGTCGTGTAGTGTGGGATAGGATTGTTGAATTGACTCTACACGTCCCATCTTTCCTGGGGGTGCTAGGGGTAGTCTTGTGATGGGCTTACCATGAATTCTGCCAACTAGAATCCTAACAGTCTTCATTTAAGAAGTGAGTGCCCCTATCACTTATTAAACTTAATGGGCACCCATACCTGCTGATAATGTTCTCCCACAAAAATCTAGTAGCTATGGTTGCGATACAATCCTTAGTGGGTTGGCCTCTGCCCCACCTTGTCATATAATCAGTACAGGGAAGATATCTTATGAGTTATTTCCTTCACGAGTGCGTGAGATTGGTCTGACAAAATATATTGCCCATTTCTCAAAAGGTTCCACACTGGCAATGGGGTGAAAGGTCATCTCATCCCTTCTCCCAGGTTTACCAAGGTGCTGGCAGTGGTCACATGCCTTGCACCACAAATGCAAATATTGGTGATCTATCCCACCATAAGTCCGGTGGACTAGGATCTTGGTGGTGGTTGCATTACCCACATCATGTCCTCCAGCAATCCCACCATGGGTTCTTCTATTATGCCATCCATTCATTTTTCTAAGCACACCCTGGCGCAAAACATTCATCACGGCCCATTTTTATACAAAACCCCATTATCAAAACATGAAGGTTGTGGGGCGTTATGGCTAACCATTTTCTTTTCAGTGCATTCTTCCTTTCGAGCACCATACCTTCCTGAGAAAAATAGCAATTGTTTCTAAAAACTTGAGTGGTATGCCATAGCTAATGTAAATGTCTGCATGGTTTTTCCCTTGATACTTTTGGTCCTCTCCGGAATGAATCAATCCTGATAAATGATCCAACCCTACAATTAGTTATTTCACAGTTTTACCACACTTTGAATTCAAACTCCTTGAAAACAAAAGTAACCCCAGCGGCATATGCACCCTTGCAACACTGCTGTTTATAGATACTTTAAGGCCATCTGGTCAGTGTAGAATAGAAGGGGAGTCCAATAGCAGATATTGTCTGAATTGTGGAGATGTAGATCATTGACAATGGCCTCGCGCTCAGTCGTAGTATAATTCTATTTTGCTGGTGTCTGTCAACTTTCTCCTCGTAAAACACAAGGGATGCTCAGAATTCCCTCTCCTGTTGAGAAAGAATAGCTCCCATTGTTGTAACCAGAGGCATCCACGTGGACATGGAAATTTATCCCATGATGGGAATCATAGAATAGGTGCGGTGATAGCCTTTTCTTTTAGAGTTTCAAATCCCTCTTGCGCCTCTCACCACTAAGGCAACTCTTATGTCTGAGCAATATTTCCAAAGGCGCGGGCAATCTTGGTGTTATCCTTTAATGAACTTTGTAGTAACCAGTGGGTCTGAGGAAAATCCATGCATGGTGCTTTGGCTGGGTCTCACAAATCCCACAATAAACTACAACTTCGCGGGGATCACACCAGTAAGACCTCTTTGCATATGATATGCCCCAACAACATTCCAAAAGGGAATTGTGTAAAGAAACATTTCTTGATGTTGAGTGTGAAACCTAAAATGCCAACATCTTTCAACAGTCAATCTCAAGCTTATACACAATGGTCCCTTACCAGTCCATACACTGTCAATCATCCAAATATACTTGAGGAACTTTGGAGGAATTCCTTAAATGCTTGTACTACTAGTACCAAAAATACATTCATTGCATTCCTCAATCAAAGGGCATTGACCATGTATGTAAATCTCCCCACTTGGTGGTGAAAGTTTATCTTTTTCTTGGTCTTCATTGGAAATCCTTCCTGGTGATACCCGAGAATCCCATTCGTCAAGGAATAGCCTCGGCCCAAAAATCCTTCCAAAATCTCTCATGAAGGGGTGGGAAAAAGGATTCTTGATATAAATAGTGTTCAATTCCATATCATCCACGCATATCCTATCCACACATCCTCTTATGTTTGATCAACCATTGGACTTATCCCTTGATTCCTCCAAGCCTCAATGATACCGGATGCTATATTTTGTCTAGATCTTCTTTAAACCCTTAAGAGAATGTTAGGATTTCATCCCTGTAAGGCCTCTTCCTGACTAGGTGCGCACCATATTTCAACTTTATCTCATTTCCCCCAATGAATGGTGAATGCCTTTAAACTCATTGTTTCCGGTGGCGGAATAAATCCTCAAATTCAAGTAGAGATCGATGATCTTGATACTTCATTGTCCAATAGATAGTCCCCACATGATAGCTCCTGGGCTCCTTCTCCAAGCCGATGTTAACTTTTTGGTTTTTGAGTGGTTCATGAACACCCGCGCCCATCGCATCCACCACTGTCAACTTACCCTCAACGTCCAAACCAATGGCGACAGTCAAGCTCTCATCTCCGCTCCATCAATAAAATATACCCTCTTCCTTTCTCCTTTTTGCAAATGTGCCACTCGAATGTATGTCTTATAGTTCATCTCTTGGAACTACGCTTCAAGTAGGTCCACCAACGTAGGTTTACTATCTATCTTCCACCCCTGGCAAAATCCCCCAAAGTGAGGCCCTTGTAGTCGCCCACACCTCATCAACTGGTTGCCTGGTACTTCAGTACTCGATGTGTGTGAGGCCAGTCAAACGCTAATCCTACCAATCACATGTGGTGGCGACTTTTAGAATGGACTTGTACCAAGAGCATGTAACCTTGTAGCATAAATACAGCTTGTGCCCCCAAAGGAGAGGGTGGTTAAAGCTTCGCGGCTTCTCCCCAACACCTCTCACATGCCTGGATGTGGGAAGAGGTGGGGGGGTTTTGGGTTCCTTTCCATTGTAATCCTTGATAGAGGTGGGATGGTTCTATTGAGAATTAGCGGACAGTGAGCGTAATTCTAACTTAATGCAATCCAAAAAATTTTTGTATGTGAAGGCTGACCACCTTGCTACTGTGCCATATAAACAAACCCAGCAGATTGTGTCATCATTCCCCCTCCATGGGCTTCCATTTCTCTCAAAAGACATCAGGGTATGCATCCCCAGAAAATACTTGGTTATTATTTCTCCTCCTATGTGTCAAACTATACGCGTCGTGGTTTACCCTGGTTACTGATCCTTTTTAGATGTCACCAATCAATTTCCTAAGTCTTCATGCACCCAATTATAGCATGCATATGGGTTAGTATCATAATAGATTGAGCTCATCAAACTAGATGACTCCTATATGAGTGGATGTCAGCGATCTCTTATGGAGCGCAATATCTTCTATCCAGACCCTTCTATAGGGGTTCAATATAGAGGGGTGGAATTTCATCAGCAAGTGTAATCACCTCTCTTGCTTGTTTTTAATTAAGATATTACCCTTTTTGTTAAACTGGAGATCTGCATTATTCTTATAGCACCACGGGCACCCAAGAATGTTGGGAAAATTATCTGCCCTAAGCAAGTTGCAAGACGTGAAAAAATCCAGTGAACTTATGTCCCCTACATGTAATGGCACATCCCTTCAAGACACTGGGAATTGCCTTTCTCTCATTTCCCATATACAACACATTTGAAGACTGGTTTGTAAGCAAGGGGTCTTCCCATTGATGCCAGACATATAGAGTGAGGAACCTTAACCTCATGCCTATGTCAATGAGGAGTTGCTAAGTATCCATCCAGGCAAATACTACATTTTAAGGTGATCTCTTTTTAATAATCAAGGATTGTGAGGTGGGAGGTTTGTATGTCGGGATTGCCTTTAGTGTGTTCTTCCCGGTGCGTCGGCACCACGGTATCTCCAACCATGTCCTAGTAGGGGAATTAATATTCTCATACATCCAGCAGTTTACACACCTCTTTAACATCATCAAGCAACCTTTGGTTGCTTCTGACTGGTCTCTTGCTCATGTTTTCTAGTTTGCTCTTGTTAGCATTAGGATCTCCCTGTAAGCTTTCAATTACGTCCATGGTTCATGGTAGGACTTATTTATAGTGAGTCGGGTTGGATAATTCCCATGTACTACTTTTCCCTCGAAAAAATAGTCTCTGCCTAGGCTCGTCCTTATACGCATGGACTTGCATTGTTGTTACCATAACAAGCTCTGTTCGATTCAGTATACTTCACAGGAGCACTGAGCATCCACGTTTTTAATACTCACCATGGGGTAGCGCCCTTATCCCTGATACTACTGATCATATGTTCTTATTACTCTGGGAACTTCTTCGTACTTTATTTTTTTCCACACAAGGAGGCATTGTAGAAGATCTGGAAATTCGCACTTACAAAGAGGTCTGTTGTCCACAAATTAAAGCATGTCCACATGGGGAAACAATTTCTTCCCTGCGGATTACCAGAACACAAAATCCTCTTTGAAAAC
Organism: Taxus chinensis; assembly: GCA_019776745.2. Classification (NCBI taxonomy): domain Eukaryota; kingdom Viridiplantae; phylum Streptophyta; class Pinopsida; order Cupressales; family Taxaceae; genus Taxus; species Taxus chinensis. The sequence continues at coordinate 269,888,369 of CM034151.1, read as the reverse complement.
CATTCTTCAATGTGAACCTCCATCTCTGTGCTTTTCATACCGAAGTTCCTCTCCTTTGTGGAACTGCTGGCAGGCTTAGTCTGGGGGGCACACCAAGATCAATTACCTGGAAATCTGGTCATCAATTTACAATCCTTGGGGTCAGTGTGGTTAAGTACATATATTACCAATAACAGGACAAATTTTTAGGATCGTGCACATTAGAAAAGGGGGAACTCTTGCATCTGGTCCTAGTGGCATATTTTGCAATTTATCGCTTACAACGTGTACCGCTCCCTCCTACCTTTCGAGTGACATATCCCACATTATTCCTTGTGTGCCTTTCACGTTACAATCTGTGCGCCACATCCCCACACACAGTCTCTGGACTTGGTTGGAAGATGTTTTCTCCAACTGCTTACCATGGCAGCGTCTAGCCTCCAGAATGGGCTAACCAAAAGTGTCAACCACTACCAACTACTACGCACAAAAGTAGCTCAATGCTTTGCAGGGTCCATTGAATGTTTTATGAGACAAAGCCCTCCTAAAGGGTTGTGATAACATCTCTACAAAACCAATGAGAATGTGTGAAGGGTGGATATCATACGATAGTTTAGATTAAGATTTTTAAGCGCAAAATCATATTCCCGTGGCTTTTTCCCATTCCCTACTGGATTCTACCTTGAGAGAGCTATGTATTCTATTCAAAAACCTAGGTATGTGGAATTCCACCAGAACACATTTCAGTGCGGATAATCCACCAATAGTTGATGAGGTCTTACTTTCTATACCAATAGCACGTGTCCTTTGTAAAGTTGTCACAAAATTGACTGGCCTTTCGTCCTCAGTCATGATCCCTTTGAGACCATTAGCAGCTCAAACTTATGCACATGCTATTTGGCATGCTGCTTATCCCACTAAATATGGGAAGTGTTACGAGCATCTCGAAAAAAAGGCACTTGAGGAGGTGGTTTGAGGCCCTTGTCCTCCTGATCTAGTCCCTTGGTTTCCTTCGGTGTCCTCCTCCCACTGGAACCACTTAGATACTTAAGCCACAGCTCCACCACTTCCAACTCCAGATCCCCTATATTAGGTAAGGGCAGGGCTTGTATGCCAAATGCTCCATCATTCCAACTTAATACGCGCTGACAGTTTGTGAACTAGTGCCACTCCAGTCATATTCCTCACCACTTCCTAACGCACTTCCAAACTCGCTATATATACATGCCGTCCAACATTCACCAAATATTGGAAAATAGTGTGTGAGAAGCCATAGGGAAGTACCAAATGAGAAGTGTATCTTCGGGGATGCGAGCATTTGGTTCCACTGATATCAAATGGATCAATTGTACTTTTCCCTCATTTGAACAAACAAAGCACCAAGGTTCGGTCGGTAGGTGGGGTTGGATGCACACCAATGACTCTTCTTTCTCTAGGTGAAGGAATCTCATCATAAGCCGCAAGTTTTTCTCTCCTGTGCTTACCAAGATGGGGTGCCACAGACTGTTTGGGTTCCGCATCCTCCATGTTAACCTCAATCCTTCCACCATGTCTGGCTCAATAACCACTTGTAATCCGCATGCTATGATCTCCCTTTCACGCACTCATTCACTTGAGTCGTCTCTCCTCCCTTTCCTTTTCACTAGCGTTATTTATTAAGCCATCCTTCCTAAACTTGGCTTCTCGCCAAGCACTCAAGGTGGTTTAGTCAGCCATACGAAATGACTCTAAACCCATGGGTTACCATCAAGATTTTTGAATGCTTAGGAGGGATTTAACACGTAGAAATGATCCTTAGGCTCCTGCAAAAACTCAAAACATGGCAACTCTGGATAAGAATACGTGGAAATGCCTATTTCCAGAGGTATCCTAGTCAATAATAATTCCACCAATGATCTATAGCATTGGGTCCAACGTTAGATCAGGCAGCTGCAAGGTCTGATACATTTCTTGGGTCTAAGGGTGGATTTCTAATTACCACCCCGATCTAGGGGATAAGCCGGAGCATTCAAAAAAATTACTAGCAAAGAAGAAGAAGGTTTCGTAACAACTATGATATAAAGAGTGTCTTCAACTCTTATTGTGTCAACCTAGGTCTAGTATTGAATTTAAGAAAAATTCATTCTCAATGCTTTTAAAACAGCTTCAAACAGATTCCAAGGTTTATCATTAGTCATCACTTCTTCACAAAGATCATGAATGTAGCCATGTCCACTAAACCACGAAAAGAGGTCCCGAAAATGGAACCAAGATGTTAGTCATTTTTGCACCCCACCAAGAACAAGGGGAACAGGCGCCCGGGCCTATCACCCAGTGGGAACTGGGCACTCACCCGAGGCATGCCGAGGAGAGGGATCCGAGTCTCTCTTTTATGTGAGTTCAGTGGAAGCATAAGTCATGATCTTGACCTTAGTGATTACACGAAATGAAAAAAGCTATAGAGATATAACAACTCTATACCCCTTCAAGTCATAACAAAAACAAAGCACGTATAGAATTATAGAACTAGTAAGTTGTAAAATCCACAAATAGACTTAACATTCAAGTAGGTCATGATATATAAGATCACCAAAAAAAAAAAAAAAAAAAAAAGAATAGTAGAAAAAACATGCAGGTAATGTAGAAGTAAGGACCTTAATACAATTGTCATGGGAAACCTTTATATCATTCAGTAGAATGACATCATAGAAGGGAGACCATAGTCCTGACCATATCTGGATCCATACAGGTTATGGCTCACAAAAAAAAAAAAAAAAAAATTCCCCATTCCCTCTCTACATTTTTGCGATAATCATTCTACCATTTTTTCTTCCCATAGTTCTAACAGTAATTCTGCAAAGTCTACACCTTACTTGTGGTCTCTTTCTTGCAAGAGGCAACATATATATAGGCATCGGAGCCCAACAAAAACTCCTCTACAACCTCTGACATTCTTTGGTGTGCTTTCCCAAGGTCAAGGTGTGCGGGCAACCTAGGTGCATGCTCTCCATGTCAATGATTAGGCTTTTTGGATTTCTTATCGCAACGGTATATTTCCTTCAGGACACCCTTTGCCAGAATGGGAACCTTATAAAAATGGAAACGTTCTTCATTGTTGTTTTCTCCAAAGGCTAAAAACGGGATACTCATGATTATGCTCGCTGGTGTGCATCCTGGTTCTTCAGAACCCCTTTTGAATCCCTACATTGAACACATTAGCTTGTGTGCTTCCTCCGGCCCGATTTTGTTGCCTCGCACCTTAAGATTGGTAGATACATTAGGGTCCAACAAAAACACATATTTGAAGATTAAGGCGCTTGCGCTAGCGTGTTGAAACCCTTTGAAATACTATCAAAAGGAGTAGTAAGCTTACCATCATCAAGTTTGGTATTGTTGTTATGGTTGTGATCGTCGTTAGCTAGGATTGTATGTTCTGTACCTATGGCATCTATTAA
>CM034151.1:269858943-269875828 GCA_019776745.2 Taxus chinensis | reverse complement strand
ATTTCTCTGAATCTTTCCTTGTGATGGAAAGTCCCTCAGAATCAAATAGGATTTCATCCTGTGATAGTTTAGTGGCATTTGTAATTTCATTTCAAAAAGAGATTTCATCATGCGATGAGATAAACAATTTAAAATCACTTCACTGTCATTCATTGATAAAGATTGTCTGTAAGCCTTCGAGTGTATCTTAGGCGTGAGGAACCAGGGTTATTTTATGTTTTATTGAGATTTTAGCTCGAGCCTTCATGTTAGATTCTCAAAGATTGTGTGAAACCGTGATGATCTGGGCCTCCATTGAAGCACACCTTCTTGTTAAAGGAATATCTTATGTATTCCGAAGCTTTCGGTCATTTAGATTTCCAATTGTTGTGAAGTCTTTCAAAGATCTGGTATAATCAATTGTATCCTACTTAATCTCATAACAAAATCATTCAAAAACCATGAATCCATCCTGAACCACCCCTGTTTACCCTGTGTTCCCACAAAGAAATAAAGTATATTTACTAAGATATGTAGAGCAATAAGGATTTCGTAATATCTTCAGTAACCTTAGCCTTGTTTTGAAAGTATCTCCATTGTTAGAAGTGATAACTCTTGAGAGTAAAATTATGGAGTATTGATCATACTTTCCCAAGGTTTTCTTCATGAAATTTGTGCAAAATAAGGATATCTCCATCTCCTTCATCAAACATAGGTTACACTATGAGTCCTCTCACCCTGATCGAAAGGAACGGCCTAAAGTAGTGAGGATAGGTCAAATCCTCTAGAAGGTTTTATCCATCTCTCCACAATCTGAGTGACAAAGGGCCAGTTAGATCTCATCCGCAGCTACAAAACGACATACACCATGATCTATATGTCTCTAAGCTCTATGTTGAATCTGTGATGCTTCTCAGCTTGAAAATGAGAACAAATTTAGATACCAACAAATCTCGCGGACCAAGCCCTCTTGAGCCATATCCATATCTAAGCCATTGTACCAAGATTCAGCTAACAAAAGAGGGTAGGCATAAATGGTGCCCTGAGTTGAGGTCAAGAGCTCTCGATCTCTACAAATCAAAATCACTCATCCATCGAAGGGATCGACATCTCCAACACCAACCCATGAGAATATGTTGCCTTCATCCTGAATCCCAACACTGTCGCCAAGATCCACACCAATATGGCTAGGGTTAAGGCACACATGGAGACTCAAAAATGCCATTCTTTTTCATAAAAATAATACAAATTGATATTGTTAAAATACCTAGGAATATTATTAGTATTCATGAATAGCTATAATATCACATATTTTTACATTATTTTATATTAAAATGATGTGGGTAACATGATTCAAAAGAAAGGAACACACATTTCAGGGCTTCCTAATTAGATCAGTGAGGTGCAACATAAGCCAATAACTTCAAGGGTTGGGAATTACAAATCCATAGGATGGATTTGGGATCCTAGTGTTCTAGCATTTCTTGAGGTAAGGAAATATTTGGGAAGGGAGGTCTATGGTATTTTATCATAACACAATATTAGTAAAATGAAAATGCTTAAAACATTTAATTTACCGAGTAATTGTTTAAGTAACTAAAAATTCAACATACTTAGTTAAAATATAATTATTAAATAAATCAAAGACAAACTGATTGTTTGAATAAATGCATAATAGAAAACGTACAAAATTAAATAAAAATTATGAATGGATTTCCAGTAATCAAACATCTATAATAGCCAAAATAAATACTAAAGTAGTTAACTAGAGCATTATTATGCCGATAAGAGTTTTACAACAAACTGTATTTACCTAATCATTAAAATAAATGGTTAGTAATCATTTTTAGTATGGGAATACCATCGTAAAAATCTCAAAAATCTTTGTTATGTCAAGGATGTCACATCCATCAACAATTTCCATAGTTTCTTTGAATGAAGTATTGTCGGTGGCACTGTATGTACAATCTGTACATTTCATTACGCTGAAATGTGTTACTAAGTGAAACTGGACAAATATTGGACGGTAATTACTTTGAAGAAAGACATGCCTTGAATATCTGACGGTCGGGGAGGAGGAAGACATAGATAACAACCAATAGGGTAAAATCACATGGATTGTACATTTAGAAGAATGAAGAGGGTCGTAGATATGAGGGAGAAAGTTGAGTCATCGATTTGAGTTAGGAGAAAATAGAAAAAAGTAAGTATTAATCATGGTTATACCACAACAATCTACTCCATCAACTCTATGAATACAGTGTTAAACAGCAACATGATGCTCTTGTTGACAATTTCTGCACTTGTGCAAAAATGGGCAACTCGAAGCTTCGTTACGATAGATAGCATTGGTGAAGTATACCTAAGCTAGGGGATATTTTTTAGATTATGTCATTACTGTTGATTTATTTAAAAGATTACATGAAATCTGAAGCTATGTGTGCTGTTACAAAACGTAACAGATCACATAGTCTGCAATTTCATGATACCTTCAGCAAAAGAACACATGGGCCCTAAAGGACAAGTTGTGTTGTCTTGATGAAGACACCGGATTGTAGAATAGGTGAAGTGTTGAGTCTTGGGATAGCAAACATAAGTACAGATTACAGAATCAGAGTTCATTACTTGATGTTACAGGTTTTATAAATTCTTTCCTTCATGATTAAAACATTTAATTATATGAATGAGTTGTTTAGTTCATCATACAATCCATACAGAAAGCTGAAATGTAGAAAGAAATATACAACTCACTTACAAAATTCAATGTTTTATTCATAAGGAAATTTCAAATGTTCACACACAAGCCATGGGATGTAACTGGAAAGTAAATTACGACTAAAATAAGAGGTACACATGCATGAAAGAGAAAGTAGAGTATGAGTGAACCCATCATTGCCTTGGGGGTTTCTTTCTTCGATTGAAGAATCTCCATTGTAGAAGCCATTGTACCTGAAAAGAAGAAAAGTTAACTGTTAGTTACAAGCTCAGGGATTAATTCATATTCCTACAGTGTCCTATTTTGTGCATATGAATCTTTTAATAACATGAGATGTATTCTACTTGAAGATCAAACTACATACATGCCTTATTCACTCAGAAAGAAAAAGAGAAAAGAAAAGAAAGCCATGGACATAAGAGAGGCCAAAAAGCCTAAGTATTTTCTAATTGTTTTCTTAAGTGTGCAGGTATAGGTTGTAGCCAAGAAGAAATTGACAAGTCATAAGTACATTCTGGAAAGAAGAAAGAATGTAACTCAAGGTTTCAGTAAATGTTCTGAAGTGGAATAATTTACAGTACATAAGAGAGACTGAAAGATAGAAATACATGTTTTAGTTTGCAACTAAAGAAGAAGAATCAAATGTCAAGAAGCTAAAGCTAACTAGAAAGAAAGGATTACAGCTTGAACAGAATGAAAATAATATTCTGGGAAAATTTTGACAGGGCTTCGCCATGTAAAATGGACATTTACAACTTTTCATCATGTTGTTTTCAACTATCACATGCTTTAAAAAGACTATTTAAATCAAATAAATGATACAGAAAAGTAGGAAAGCATGACATGATCAAGATAACAGTTATTATGAATCAATTTCCAACAACAAATAAGCTTTAACAGAAAAGTGTTACGTTCTGTATCCATAATCAGAAAATAAAACTACTACAACTGAAAAGGAATAAATTAAAGAATTTTGGAAAAATTTTGCTAGGGATTCACCATGTAAAATCAACATTTTGAATTTTTTAGCAATGCCAGAAATACTACTATCAAAGAAATAAGGTATCTAAGTAAAATAAATAAGTTACAGTATTTCAACAAAGCATCTGAATTAAGGTTTATGCCTGTAAATGGTGTTACAGTTAAATAAAGAATTGTTTACAATTTCCAGAAAGCCACTTACAAGGGTCCGGCAATATAAATGTAGCTACAGGTTACAAGAATGTTTTCCAAACACAATCCATTTTTACAAATAAGAATCAAGTACAATTGTACCATTTGAAGCCCTTAAGTAAAGAAAACATGAAGTTGCAGAACTACAAGAAGCTAGCATGCAAACCAGAACTCCTAGCCATGAGCAAAATAGTGGAAATGAAATATGTAAAGCCCGGATTTAGCTTAGGAGGATGAACCCAAAAATGAGAAATTATAGAAATGGAAAATCAAAGATCCACATTTCTTCACTTCAGAATATCAGAAGTCAGTTTAGCAATGAAAATAAGTAGAGCTTACACATCTCTTCCACAAGTTTCAAACTCACCCAGTATAAGGCCCAAACAGGGTAATTTTGACATAACCAACCAAATAATGCAAACTAAGTAATGAGTATAAATCAGATATTATCAGAAGTAGAGTTCCTGCAGAGTTCATTGTATAAATGATAGTTTTCAAAAAGTGATATTGATGGATTTCAAAAGGCAAAAGAGGCTAGTCATATACAATACAACTATACAGTAAAGATCAAAGCAGAAATCTGAATACCAATATTTTAAAATATGCAGATCTACAGTTCTAAAATACCATATAGAACTTGGAATAACATTCAGAAAAGGAAGAACATGAATTTGAGGAGTATGAATTCAAAACCACAAAGTTTACAATAAGCCAAGTGCCAAATTCATGCGTTTTCAGAGGAAAATATGAGTACCCAGTTGAAACTTACCGGTTCTAAGTAAAAATTTTAGTAAATCCTCGAGGTAAGGTCGCAAAATCAACAGACCCAGAAATATTCAGCTCATAATAGATTTCAACTCGAAACAACCAAGGCCGAGCCACGGAGGTCATAATAAATGCAATGAAAAACAAGTATCAGTTTCAGAGGTTGAAATGACAAGGACTAAGTAACAACGAAACTTAGAGGTCATAAAAACTTACCTTCCCTCATCAAAAAGTGATGCACATAGTAAGAGATGGTGGCCGCTTTGAAAGTAAAACTCGTAGAGACCAAAAATATACTGGTGCTCGATCCTTTCGACCACAAGATCTGACAAAACACTCAGAGCTCAAAGTTATTAACCACTGTGGCCACTTCAAAAGCAAACTCAGATCTCATGGACTTCACCACAAAGATAGAACTGAATGGAGCTGAGCTTCAGGATTAACAACAATGGCAGCCATTAAAGAAACCACAATTTTAAAAAAATATACAGAGGCACGAATGGTTCTGAAGACCAAAGAATGAACTGAAAAGAACTTCAATGATCAGATCAATGACATTAAAAAAAATTGTGAGGGATTCACCCACATCAAAAAAACCAAATGAAGTGATCATTATGGGTTAAAGCCACCCTTTAGCATGCAAACTCGAGAGACGATTCAACAAGACTCAACCACGGTTGAAGCATCTATGATCAGAAAGCATCAAGGACAAAGATCAAGGCTGAGGATCGTGCTTAGAGCTCAAAACAATTAACTACAGTCAATCCCACTAACCACATTCAATGCATAGTTAGAAATCATAACTACGAGTCCAAATATTGATGACCTAAGATCTCAAAGTACATAGATCAGTGGTTTAAAAGCATCACCAAATTTCCAAAAAAGACTCAACCAGAGTTAGGTTTCCACCGACAAAACGCATGGAGGGGTGAGTCACCGTGGAGAAGGGGCCAACCCACATCATCAAATCAAACAAAATCATTGCATTCAAAATTCAAAGGATCAACTATAGTCCAAACTTTAAATAATGCCAAAAGCTGACCAAATTATGCCACAATGATCACCAAAAAGATGAATTTATAAACCATATACTATTCAAACATGCAAAGCTGACAAGTATTACATGGTCATGTATAATCAAAAGGTGGCAGCCTATATAGTGTAGCCTATGTCAAATAATCAAGGGTGGTCAAACCATGGTGAAGTGCAAAGGTGGTCCCCACTATAGAAGAAGCTAGAGTTGAGTTGCAGAGTGTCCCCACCATTAGAAGACAAAGAAATGTCAACATCAGGCTTGGAGGTGGTCCCCATCAAGATAGATGTTTGGATGAACTTTTTTTTTGCAAAGTATTACAAAATAATGTAATTAATTTTTCTCACTCACATGATTTATTTTTGCATTCTTCACAAGAGGTCAGAACAAAGAAGGAGACAAAGTTGCATGCTTGTGGAGAGAGACTTGCCTAGCAAGCAATCTTATTTTTATCAATCTTATTTTTAGCAAATTATTCACCCACCCTTATTAAAATAGAACAGTCAACTTTAGTTGACTGAGATGTAATAAAAGGCTATTAATGCCATTTGTACTAGTTTGTATTATTTTATACCTTTATTTATTATTAAATAAAGGATAAAAATAGGATGCACGGGTGAGTACAACCTTAGTCTATATTTAAGAAGGGTGGGAAAATTTTATTTTGCTATATATTGTGTGCCTTTGCAAAGCACAAAGGGGGAAGTTTTGGATATAGGAGTACTGAAGCAATTTTTGTCAGTTTTGCCTTCTGAGTGTGAAGTATTTTTTGTCTTACCAACTATTGCAGTCTTGTGTATGTTTCTATTAATCTTGTGAATGCAAATTCTATGATTAATCATCTTACCTTGTTGTAAACTCAGTAATTTCTACATGATATTAATGTGCATGTTTAGCTTAGTAGTATTGTTGTGATAAGCTCCCTCAATACCTCAAAGTGTTTTTCCCTTGATATTCTGTAGAAGAACGGTTGGTTCGTGCATCAAAAATCCTTTTCACATATCAATCGTGTATATACTCAGTCAAATCCCTCATGAAAATTTGGTGTATCACCTTAGTTTAAATTATCTCACAGTCAGCTTTTCCCCTTAAACCCCAGAGATTAGTTTAGGATACATCAATAAGGAACCAGACTTGATATCAGAGACTTGCCTCAAAATAAGTATACCCACAGATCTGAGGTGTTTCCATTGTATCTACGAAAGAGAGAGATCAAACTCTGCAAGCTTAGAAAACCTGCAGCCATCTCTCTACAGGGTGCACTTTCAAGAGATAATAGTTTTTGGCACACCCAGTGGGAAAATGAATCAGATCTATGTGCAAGTTACGACAGATCTATAGTAGATTCACAATAGTTACAAAGTCACTTTTGGGAGCAAGCTGTAGCAATTTATTCTAACGATTTTAAGATCTTTTGGCGACTCTGTTAAGCTGATATCAGACCAGTATTGCAACATGTTCCATGCCTAAAGTGACTATGAGATCATCGGTAAGAGGAATTCATCCTGAGTTTGTTTCTTTACCTTTGAATTCTACTAAAAGGAGAAGAGTTGGTAATACTTTACCTTATAATAGACTTGGTTTTGACAACCCTCCTCCTGATATTCCTTCACAACGTATAAATTTCATTATTAACATCCTAGTTTTTCAAATGGTTATTCAACCTCCAAGGAATTTTGTGACCTTTACTAATGGCAGGCCATTAGTAATCCCAGTTTACCATGACATCCCCAATGCTGCTATGAAAAGCTTGTCATCATTCATGGGTGAAAATCAGGTTACACCTGCTGAACATATCAAAGATGTTGCAGCCATATGTGCAGTCCATAATATCACTCATGAAGATGTAGCTTTAAGAATTTTAGCTGCATCTTTTAAAGAGCAATCCTTGCAATGGTATATAAACCTCGAAATTGCAAGCATAAGAACTTGGGATGACTTAGGTGAAAAATTGCTGAAACAATTCCAGGATAACTCGGATCATTTGTCTCTTGTTGAACAACTGTCTACTATTAAAAGAGTCCCTCATAAGTACATATCCAGTTTCAACATCTGTTTTGCTAGGAATTGGGAAAGAATCCCAGCAAGTGTTAAGCATCAAGTTGACCACGCTTTCCTTTATTACCTCAGAGCCTTGAATAGTGATATTTCCATGATGATTCAATCTATGGGAGGTAATACTCTTTCGGATGCTTATGATATTGATATAAAAGCTGAAAATAGCCTTATTCAAGATGGAAAATTAGCACCAAGGCCTTCAATGCCATTTTTGGTAGATTTAGCACCTATTCCTCAGCCTATTATAGTCATAGAACCTATTTTTGTAGCCACATCAGATGATGTGTTTAAAGCTTTGCAGACTATGAGAAATAAGCTTACTTCAATTGAAAACAAAATTACATTACGTAGACCCTACCGGGCTCCTTATTAGCAAAATCAACAGAATCAACAAAATAGGTAGCCCTATCAACAGAATCAAATATATAGGCAACCTTACCAGCAAAGGAAGTTTAACCCAAAGGCTCCTAGTTCTTCTAACACTTTAGTCCCAGTTAATATGGTTACAGAAGAGTGGTGTCAACCTTGCAATCAACCTCGTTCAGCTACAAGTTTCCCAAATTCTTTTCTAAATATGAATGTTGTTGCACAACCTCAATCTGAAACATTGTTCATGCCTCAAATGGAGGGTGGACATCAAGAAACTCATGTTCAAAAAGTACCAGAATATAATTTAGTTAGTTTTAATGAGGAAGATTTCATTGCAGTCACTACTAGGGCTCAAGGTAAAGTTGTTGAAAGTCAAAAACAACAAAATAGGCTTGTCCTTCCTACTATCACTGATAAGACAACATCTACAATCCCAAAGTCAGCCAATAATCCTGTTGTTCCTAAAAAAACAACATTTTTTCCAGTTTATAAAGGCCATAAAAAACAACTACATCCTGACCCAAGAACACTATTTATACCTCAAATATCCAAGGTAGCTGAAGCAAAATCAATGTTTTGTTAAAGACTACTCTAAGACAATTGAATCCATCTCTAAAACTATTGCTTCTTTTAACATTGTTGATGTAATGAAAAGGCATAACGTTAACATCTCAATGTGGGATGCTCTAAGTATCCCAAGACAGTGAGATTTACTTTCTCATGAACTAGCTAAGTTGTTGATTTCTTCAAATACAACAGAAAAGGATGTTCAGAAGGCAGACATGGTCCTTGGAATGTTTGAACAAGACCACATTAAAGAAGTTAAGTGGATGGTCCAGAAAGTTCTGAATGCTCATGACTTCAAGAAACCACCACCATTTTATTTATCCTTGATTATTGCAGAACATATAGTTCATAATTACATGGTGGAAAGTGGTGCAAGTAGCACAGTTATGCCAAAAGCAATTGCAAAAAAAATGGGTTTGCAGTATGAGCCTACAAAAGGAGTGTCTTACAGCTTGACATAACTGCAACTAATATTGTTGGTGTAATAAAAAATTTAGAGGTGACATTACATGCTTGCCCAAATGTTTCTATTATGCAAGATGTTACTGTTGTGGATTTGCCTCCATATTTTACTTTATGCTTATCTAGAGACTTCACAACAAAAATAGGAGGTTACCTCTCTTCAAATTAGTTCTTCTTATTTTTTACCACTCGTTATGGCACCAAAGTTACTATCAATTCAGAGCCATTGGCCAGATTTCACATTGAACCTCACTCTCCAAATGCAGTGGCTAATTATTTAGCGTTGAGATTAGTCTTACTTTGACGAGGTAGCTCATGTTTCAACATTATATGGTGTTTCTAACATGTTTATGGATGAAAAGACAGTGGAAGGACATGCTCATGATCATTTTAAGGAAGTTGAAGAACACATGTTTGGTGTGTATTGTATGCATGAGGAAAATACACCACTTCCCTTACTGTCCAAAATAGAAGATTCAACAGAAGGGATTTGGAAGCTTCATTTTGATGGAGCTAAGAACAAGAAGGGACATGGATTAGGTTTGATGCTCACTTCTCCAACAAACGAAAGATATTTCTCAGCTTTGAGTCTCCAATTTGTATGTACTTGTAATGTAGTTGAATACGAAGCATTAATTCATGGCTTACTTTGGGCCAAAAAGAGAGGTATCAACACGTTACAAGTCTTTGGTGACTCTGAGTTGGTTATCAATCAAGTGAAGAACTTTAATGTTTGTAAGAATCCATTAATGAAGTCTTACAGACATAGAGTTTCAGACTTAATGGAAGATTTCGATGCTATTAACATTCAGTCTATTCTTAGAGCTGAAAACAAGTATGCAGATAGACTTGCAGCAGTTGGGGCTAGTTTTGAAGTGTTGGAACAGATTTAAAATAACAAAATCTAGCATCATATAAAACTAATTGTCAGGTCCTCAATACCTGATAATGATTCAAATTGGAGAGTTTTTGAAAGTGATGATCAAATTTGTAGGTTTTTGCAGTAAGAAGATGAGTTTTCTACAGTTAATCAGGATAAATTACAAAACTTATATGGTGACCAGATTGTTCAATTGAAGACAAATAAACTGCCTTGAGGTCTGGTCACATTGGAATACATCTTCAGAACTGAAAATTAGTTAAGAAAATTCAAGACTAAAATGTCAACCCACGCTGATAATTACAAAGAGATCTCGGTTGATGAAGGGAAAAAGCTATTTCTTGGAAAGGTATGTTCCTTAACTGAAAAGTAGTCATTTATTAATCTTTGCAAGGAATTTAAAGATGTTTTCCCTTGGAAATACCAAGACCTAAAAGGATTTGATCCGAGTTTAGCACAACATACAATCAAGTTACAGCCAAATTCTAAACCTTTTAGACAGAAAAAAGGCCTGTAAATCCCAAAATAAAACCTATAATGAGGAAAGAATTATCTAAGTTGATTGAATCAGGTATTATCTTTCCAGTTAAGCATTCAAGTTGGGTAGCCAATCTTGTTCATGTGAGGAATAATAATGGTGAAATCAGACTATGTGTAGATTTCATAGATCTTAAAAAGTCTTCATTAAAAGATCATTACCCACTCCCAATTATGGATCATATTTTAAGAACAGTTTCTAGTGCAGACAGATTATCTCTCCTAAACGGTTATAGTAGATATAATCATATTTTAGTCCGGGAAGAAGATAGATATAAAACAGCCTTTACCACCAAGTGGGGTACTTATGCTTACAAAAGGATGCCTTTTGGTCTTTCAAATGTCGGTGCAACGTTTCAACGTGCAATGGACATGCCTTTCCTGAGCTTGTTAAATAAATGCATTCTGATTTATTTGGATGACATTACCATATTCTCGAAAAATCCCAAAAGAACACTTGATACATCTAAGGAAGACCTTTCAATTATGCAGACAATTTGGAATATCCTTAAATCCCAAGAAGTCTATCTTTTCACTACATTAAGGAAAGCTACTTGGCCATATTGTTTCTAAGCAAGGTTTAGCAATTGATCCTTTCAAAATCGAAACTATATTACAGTTATCATTTCCTCATCATAAGAAGGCATTACAAATTTTTCTTGGAAAAATCAACTTTGTTAGAAGATTTGTTCCAAATTTTACAGCATTGGTTAAACCACTGACAGCTATGCAAAAGAAAGATAAAACTTTCTCTTGGACCAGTGAAGGGAGAGAAGGTTTTGAAGCAATCAAAAAAAATATCTCTTAGGCTCCTACTCTTGCAAATACAAATTTTGATAAAGATTTTACAATGTATGCACTTGCAGGAGCTGAAACAATCTCAGCTATTCTAGCTCAAGTTAATGATGAGAATATTGAGCAGCCAATTGCTTTCTTTGGACAAAGCTTACATGATTATGAAACAAGGTACACATTCCTTGAAAAACAAGTACTTTTAGTAGTCAGAGGACTAAAGAGTTTCAAGTACATGCTTTTGAACAATAAAATCCATGTTCTTGTTTCTCATCCAAGTGTGAAAGCATTCTTACTAAATAAATAATTGAACGAGAAAAAAGAAAACTGGATAACGAAGGTCATGGAATATGATGTTGATATCCGGGTTGCTAAGACAGTTCGAGGGAAAGGCTTATGTGAACATCTAATTACTGATATGGAAAAACAACAAGCTGTAGAACCCAAAGATTCAATACATCATGCTGAAATTACGTATCAGCAATCAAACACCATGGTCCAACTAGAAAATCAGCAACCTGAACTTTCTCAAGAGATTCATGAATCAAGGTAGATGACTGATTTGGTTAATTACTTACAACATGGCACCTATCCAGAAGGTATGAAAAAAAAATAAATGAAGATATTACAGGTTACAAGTTGTTACCTATCTCTTTGTTGATAGTGTGTTGTTCAAAAGGGATATAAATGGAATCTTGCTGTGATGTATTGACTACGGTAAAATTCAGAAATTACAATCAGAATTCCATGAAGGACCTATAGGGGGTCACTTCTTAGCACATACCACAGCCTTAAAAATTACAAAATCTGGTTACTATTGGCCTAGCATATTCAAAGAATGTTTTAAATGGATTAGAGAGTGTAAAAATGTGCTTTCTTTGTTGGAAAAGAATGTCTAGCTTCACTTCCCTTACAACCTATTTCTGTTGATCAACCTTTTATACAGTGGGGTCTAGATTTTATTGCCATGATAAACCTACCTTCATCACAAGGACATAAGTGGATCTTAGCTGCTACAGATTATTTTACACGATGTACTGAAGCAATAGCCTTGAAGGATGCTAATGAAGCTTTGATACTATCCTTTTATGAAGGTATAGTCTACAGATTTGGTGTTCCAGCAACTATCATATTAGTTAATGCTTTAGCATTCCTTGGTGCAAAGATAATAGATTGGGTTGTCAACCACAGAATTTACTTAAGTTCTTCATCTAATTATTATCCACAAGGTAATGGCTTAGCTGAAAGTACTAACAAGAACCTTTTAAGGATCATCATAATAACACTCAAAGATAATCAAAGAGTTTGGCATCTGATGTTGAATTCAGCACTTTGGGCTAACAGTGTGACTCCTAAATGATCAGTTGGGAATTCACCATACAAACTTGTGTACGGAAAATAAGCAAGAAAGCCTATTTCAGTTGAGTTACCTACATTAGATTTGGTGCATCAAATGGAGTTTCTTGAGAATGAACCATTACAGGTTTGTTATGTAGATTTAATGGAATTACAAGAACTAAGAGATCAAGATCATTCAAATATGGAAAAGAATCAAAAACAAATGAAGAATACTTTTGATAAGAAAGCAAAATTCAGAGTCTTTAATGAAGGAAATATTGTGCTAAAGTGGTATGTTGATCGTGCAAAGCCAGGGAGACACACAAAGTTTGATACAATCTAGAGTGGTCCTTACACGATTTCAACTTGCAAAGAACACAATGCTTTTCATCTTTCTAAGTTGAATGGAGAGGAACTTCCCATTCCTATGAATGGTATGTTTCTCAAGTTCACTGTTATTGAAAATATTACAGTGATTGTTAATGTAGGATTTTCCCTTCAATAAGTGCAGTTTCTACACATTGCATTGTTTTTCAATTCAATAAGTGCATTCGTGCATGTGATCTGGTCTACCAGATCTTTTCCCCTTTTTAGTTTGTTTTGGAAGGGTTAGACCTTTTGGAAAGGCTGATTTTGGTTGCATGTTTGGACTTCATGCCAAATGGACAAGAGCAGGGCACTGGTTTATAAGCTATCAGGTAGCTTTCCCCGTAGGATCGCTAAAAATGTTAACAATTTCTACACTTGTGCATAAATGGGAAACTCGAAACTTCGTTACGATGGATAGTATTGGTGAAGTATACCTAAGCTAGGGGAGATTTTTCAGATTATTTCATTACTGCTGATTTATTTACAAGATTACATGAAATCTTCAGCTATGTGTGCTATTACAAAATGTAACAAATCACATAGTCTGCAATTTCATGATACCTTCAGCAAAAGAACACATGGGCCCCGAAGGACAAGCTGTGTTGTCTTGATGAAGACACCGGATTGCAGATTAGGTGAAGTATTGAGTTTTGGGACAACAAACATAAGTGCAAATTACATAATCAGAGTTCATTACTGGTTGTTACAGGTTTTCTAAATTCTTTCCTTGATGATTAAAACATTCAATTATATGACTAAGTTATTTAGTTCATCATACAATCCATACAGAAATTTGAAATGCAAAAAGAAATATA
The DNA here is from genome assembly GCA_019776745.2 of Taxus chinensis. NCBI lineage: Eukaryota > Viridiplantae > Streptophyta > Pinopsida > Cupressales > Taxaceae > Taxus > Taxus chinensis. The sequence continues at coordinate 269,861,975 of CM034151.1, read as the reverse complement.
CAACTAATTTACAAAATTCAATGTTTTATTCATAAGGAAATTTCAAATGTTCACACACAAGCCGTGGGATGTAACTAGAAAGTAAAGTATAGCTACTGAAATAAGAGGTAAACATGCATGAAAGAGAAAGTAAAGTAGTATGAGTGAACCCATCATTACCTTGGGGGTTTCTTTCCTCAATTGAAGCATCTCCCTTTACATCTTTTGTTCCTTCTTCATCTCCATTGTAGAAGCCATTGTAATTGAATAGAAGAAAATTTAATTGTTAGTTACGAGCTCAAGGATAAATTCATATTCCTACACTATCATATTTCGTGCATATGAATCTTTTAATAACAGGAGATGTATTCTACTTGAATATCAAACTGGATACATGCCTTATTCACTCAGAAAGAAAAAGAGAAAAGAAAATAAAACCATGGACATAAGAGAGGCCAAAAATCCTAAGTATTTTCTAATTGTTTTCTTAAGTGTGCAGGTACATAATGTAGCCAAGAAGAAATTGGCAAGTCATAAGTACATGCCGGAAAGAAGAAAGAATGTAACTCAAGGTTTCAGTAACTGTTCTGAAGTGGAAGAAGTTACAGTACAGAAGAGAGACTAAAAGATAGAAATACATGTTTTAGTTTGCAACTAAAGAAGAAGAATCAAATGTCAAGAAGCTAAAGTTAACTGGAAAGAAAGGATTACAGCTGAAATAGAATGAAAAGAAGATCCTGGGAAAATTTTGACAGGGTTTCGCCATGTAAAATGGACATTTACAACTTTTCATCATGTTCTTTTCAACTATCACATGCCTTAAAAGGACTATGTAAATCAAATAAATGATACATAAAAGTAGGAAAGCATGACATGATCAAGATAATAGTTATTATGATTAAATGTCCAACAACAAATCAAATTTAATAGAAAAGTGTTACGTTCTCTATCCTAAATCAGAAAATACAACTACTACAGCTGAAAAGGAATAAATTAAAGAATTTTGGAAAAAAATTCTAGGGCTTCACCATGTAAAATCAACATTTCAATTTTTTTAGCAATGCTAGAAATACTACTATCAAGGAAATAAGGTATCTAAGTAAAAGAAATAAGTTACAATATTTCAACTAAAGCATCTGAATCAAGGCTTATGCCTGAAAATGGTGTTACAGTTAAATAAAGAATTGTTTGCAATTTCCAGAAAGACACTTACAAGGGTCTAACAATATAAATGTAGCTACAAGTTACAAGAATGTTTTCTAAATAGAATCCATTTTGACAAGTAAGAATCAAGTACAGTTGTACCATTTGAAGCCCTTATGTAAAGAAAACATGAAGTTGCAGAACTACAAGAAGCTAGCATGCAAACCAGAACTCCTAGCCATGAGCAAAATAGTGGAAATGAAATATGTAAAGCCCAGATTTAGCTTAGGAGGATGACCCTGAAAATTAGAAATTATAGAAATGGAAGATCAGAGATCCATGTTTCTTCACTTCAGAATATCAGAAGTCAGTTTAGCATTGAAAATAAGTAGAGCTTACACATCTCTTCCAAAAGTTTCAAACTCACCCAGTATAAGGCCCAAACAGGGTAATTTTCACATAACCAGCCAAATAATGAAAACTCAATAATGAGTATGAATCATATATTATCAGAAGCAAAGTTCCTACAGAGTTCACTGTATATTTATGATAGTTTTCAAAAATTGCTATTGATGAATTTCAAAAGGCAAAAGAGGCTATTCATATACAAGACAACCATATAGTAAAGCTTAAAGTAGAAATCCAAATACCCATATTTTAAAATATGTAAATCTAGAATTCTAAAATACCATATACAACTCGGAATAGCATTCAGAAAAGGAATAACATGAATTCAAGGAGTATGAATTCAAAACCACAAAGTTTACAACAAGCCAAGTGCCAAATTCATAGCGTTTTTAGAGGAAAATATAAGTACCCCAGTTGAAACTTACTGGTTCTAAGTAAAAATTTCAGTAAATCCTCGAGGTAAGGTTACAAAATCAATAGACCCAGAAAGCTTCATCTCAGAATAGATTTCAACTCGAAACAACCAAGGCCAAGCCACGAAGGTCACAAGAAATGCAATGAAAAACAAGTATTAGTTTCGGAGGTCTAAATGGCAAGGACTAAGTAACAACGACACTTAGAGGTCGGAAAAACTTACCTTCCCCTCATCAAAAGGTGATGCACATAGCAACAGATGGTGGTTACTTTCGAAAGGAAAACCCGCAAAGACCAAAAATATATACTTGTTCTCGATCCTTTCAAACCACAAGATCTAACAAAACACTCAAAGCTCAAAGTGATTAACCATGGCGACCACTTCAAAAGTAAACTCAGATCTCATGGACTTCGTCACAAAGACAAAACAAAATAGATCTGAGCTTCAGGATTAGCAACAATGGTGGCCATTGAAGAAACCACAATTTTCAAAAAATATATAGAGGCAAGAATGGTTCAAAAGACCAAAGAATGAACTGAAAAGAGCTTCAATGATCAGATCAATGGTGTCAATTTTTTTTATGCTACGGCTTCACCCGCATCAAAAAAACCAAATGAAGTGATCATTATGGGTCGAAGCCACCCTTTAACATGCAAACTCGAGAGATGAGTCAACAAGACTGAACCACGATCGAAGCATCGATGATCAGAAAGCATCTAGGATGAAGATCAAAGGCCAAGGATCATGCTTAGAGCTCAAAACAATTAACTACAGTCAATCCCACCAACCACATTCAATGCACAATCAAAAACCCTAACCGCGAGTCCAAAGATCAACGGCCTAAAGATCTCAAAGTTACACAAATCAGCGATTTAAAATCATCACCAAATTTCCAAAAAAGACTCAACCTGAGTTATGTTTCCACCAAAAAAACACATGTAGGGGTGAGTCACCATGGATAAGGGGCCAACCCACATCATCGAATAAAAAAAAACCATTGCATTCGAAATCCAAAGGATCAACTATAGTCCAAACTTTAAATAATGCCAAAATCCGACCAAATTATGCCACAATTGATCACCAAAAG
>CM034151.1:269835499-269850275 GCA_019776745.2 Taxus chinensis | reverse complement strand
AAGGTGTGATTAAGTGGTTCCAATGAAGTCCCAAACCCCTGTTGAAAAGTTTCTTCAATTACAACTGGCATAAGAGGCAAAGAGGCCAATTTAGTGGCTTCCCACGAAGGTCTGACAATCTCACATTTGTACACCCTGACTGTTGTTACTTTCTTTGAGCATACCAGTGTTGATATGTATTTCTTGTCAAAAGGATGTGTTTCCCCTCGATTGGAAATCATGCTTGATATGTATTGTATTCGTTGTCAGATCTTGACCTGAGTCAGAATATGGATTAGACTCTTTTATCTATTTCATTTTGTATCTGAGTTTAATCTGATCTCGGAATAATTATAGAGTTATCCATCTATAAGATCTAGTCTTGGATCAGTGGAATTTAGCCACGTATGCTTTAAGTTTTGTTCATGATGATTAAAATCACAGACCTTGAACAGGCTTGCAAGTTTAGCAGCATTGAATAAGCTATTTCATGAGTTGACTCAGCTATCAAGTGAAATGGATTGGTTCCCGATATCGAAGAATATCTGGAGGGCTCGATCATGGACCAGTTAAATAAATTCCGTTTAACAACGATTCTACAGCAAACAGAGCTAACCCTGTTCAAGAAGGTAAGAGGTAGGTCTTTTCTGATTGTACAGACTGTAGCCCTAACTGGAATTATAATGATTATTAACCTAAGACTAAACCTAACCTAAGGGTTAGATTAATGTTAATCTAACCTATACCTAGGCTAAGTGTTAATGTCCTAAGTTATTATCTATGTGTAATATTGGTTAGAAGGAGTAATTATCCTAATTTCTACCTAAGATACTAAACCCTAACTATGAGCAGATTATAAAGGGGGCCTATGGAGGGTACCGAACGCATGGGCGGTTTTTCTATGTTATTAATCATGGGATAAGGAGAGGGATAGGTCTTGGTGGAGGTTTTGGGGACGGCTAATCTGTGCCCTACGTGGCAGGTCGCCAAAACTGGAAATGGAAACTTGGGATTTTGTTTTGACTATCGCCAATTCTGCGGTCGTGTTGAAGTGGAGTTTTAGCTGGAAAAGTTGTTTAAATTGCATTCAATATTCTCGGTAGTCGAGCTCGGAACTCGCGATAATGTGCATGCAAACCGGAGTTGTGGTTTGGTTGGCTTGTCGCGATTTTCGGGTTCTCTCTGCCTGTTCCTGGTTCTTCTGTACCAGTCTTCTCTATGTTCATGGCAAGTATGACTTATCTCAGCTCTTTTCGCTGTCAGGAGGATATATATGTGATGGAATAGCAAAATTTTTGTTGGTCGCTTCTAACTGGAAAAGGAAAAGAAAGTCTGAGCTCCCCCCCCCCCTTCCAGTTGGTCTGCTTCGTAAATTTGAGCAAAAATCAAGCATGTTATCCCTACCTGTAAAATCTTACTGTCTTTCAGTGATTCATTAGAACAACTCTGTTCAATGTTTTGAGAAAATAGAATGATTTTCTATGAAGGTCTTGTTTGATTTTGGTACTGTATCTCTTCTGGTTCGAATTTTCATTTATCCTTTGATGGGTGTTTATTAAATTCGAACTGTAGCATTAATTACTTGTGTTTTGCATTCTGGCTTAATTATGCAAAACATGTTAAATTAAGATGCTCGGCTGTTCGGCGTGAGCCATGAATCGTTCTGTGATGGGTTATAGGCCATTGATTGTCTGTCGGTTTGGGTTGTTGATCTTGTTTTTGAAACAGTCGGAATAAATATTGAGAACTGTTTGTTTGTTCAGTAATTATGAAATCATTGTAAGCTCTGTCGTGGGTTTTAATGAAGTGGCTAATGAATACTTTTTGGTTTCGTCTGTCTTTTAAAATGTTTTAGGAACAGGGAACTATTGTGTTACAGTTTTCCTTTCGACTCGGGGTAGTTGTTTTTCCTTGTTATTTTGGGTAACGGGATCTAACCTTACAGTGTACAGTATGGATCTATGTATTTTATTTGGACGAACTCTGTTGATTCCATTGAATGATCCTATGGTGACCACTGTTGAAATTCGTTTGATATCTATTTTGGATACTAGTAAGTCGTTTTGTACTCGAAGAGTAACGGTAGCCCGACCTTTTGGTTATTTTCCCTTTGTGTTGGGGCAAGAATTTGTGGTTTAAATCTTTGGATGAATTCTACGTTTCTTTCCTGTGCCCATCTTGTGTCAATTTGGTAAGGTACCGTTGGATTCCTGTTTTGGGAATTTCAGTATCTTGGTTCTTTTTACCTGATTATAATGTTGCCATTGTTGGCACGGATGAGTTATCATCTTACATTATTTTGGTTACTGTTGGAGACTCAGTTGAATTCTTGACGATGGACATTGTACTGTTTCAATTAGGACTGTTGGGTTTATTCTGCTTATTTGACCCGGTGGAGGGTATCTTGTTTCTTTTGGCTTCTTATAAGCCTGAGATTGAACTCGGGATGTTTATTTGTCCTTGATGGATTCTGTGAATAGTTTGACATCTTTGTATATCGGCTTTTATGATATAGGTCATGGATCCTAACCCGTAACAGTATGCAATTGTTTGACTTTTTACCAACTGTTTTGGAATTCTTTGAATTCTTGGATGGTAACTTTTAATTTCAGGTGTCTCTTATTGAACCTAATACTTGGACCACGTGTCGTTGTCTACTGGTTTGAGTTCCTTGAGTATGGATAATTATTTCATTTCTGGCCTCTGTTGAGTGAGTCGCGAATACCATACTTTAGACTTGCATTGCGCCAGGTAAGAATAATTGGTGTATTCTTTCCGTTTACTCCTGTCTGAGTGAGACTGAGCATGTTCTGTATTACTGTGTGTCATCTTGGCATAGTCTTTAGGAACCTCAATTGCTTATGCAATGAAGTTTGTTTGTTTTACAGCTTTAGGCTAAAGTTCCTTGAATTTCACTTGTGTTGAAAAGCCATCGCGTGTATAAAAAGGAACATTGTTGGGCTTAATGTTTATATTAGGGATTGTTGATGTGTTATCTGCTGTAGCAGGAGTTTTGTTGTTTTTCTTTCTTGATTTAAAACTGATCCTTCTTGTGGGCTTGTCCGGACTTGTCATATACAATCCTGGGTGATGTTTGTCATATGTGTAACAGAACGTAATGAACTATGTGAAAGGGTATGATGATTTGGTTCTTTTCTCTTCTTTTATTTTAATATTTGTTGATATCTGTCTACATTGGGCATTGTTTTGTAACATATTGGTGGAAGATTACGAACTGTTATGAATTTTCTTTTGATGAATGAAACGTCTACACAATGTTGTGATTTTGATTCAATGATTGTTTGTCGATACATTCGTCCCTTGATTCTACTATTTCGCTGAATATTTGGAAGTTTTAGGAACTATCTGTAATGGTGATATGTTACATAATCGAAGTCATGTTGGATTACAAAGGAATAGTCTAAATCATGTTTACTTGTTTGGATTCTTGATATCATTTAAACAGGGTGTTTAATGAAAAACAAGTGATGGATTTTCAATTGTTTTAAAAGTTAGTGCTTATCAGCTCAGTTCATTGACTGACTCATGTTGACTCTTTTGTAGATTGTTGCCGAAGTTGTAAAAGGCATGCAATCTTGACGGATGATCAGATTATGTATTTGTTTATCCTGACTTACAGCTTGTTATTAAAATGTAACTGTATGTGGAAGCATGTTTTCTTTTCCGTTAACCTGGTAATCAAGTATTCTTCTTGCCTAAAATGTAATTGTATAATTTTGAAAGGAATGGAAATAAGTGGTTTGATACTTAATGTTTGTATTCTATTTCTTGATATTGACCCTTCTTCGGGTTTTAATATACCGGATGGCATTATTATCTTTGTAAAATTTGGATCTTTTTGGGATTAACTATTAAAGCTACAAGAAATGTGGTTGAATTCATATATTGTTTAGCAGATCTTATTGTTCTAGCGAAGCCTATTGAATTTAAATAATTGTATTTTCTAAAAGATAGGTTAAAAATTAACCTAAGCAGAACGCTAAACAGCTGATTAAATTACTAATCCCTAGTCCTGAGTTGACAGGACAAATTAAATTGGATTCTTAATCAGTTATATCCTTATACTAATACGTATGATATAAATTTCAGTTAAGAGAAATTAATATAATCCAATGAAGTTCGAAATGGCATCTCATGTGACGGTATGAGATATTGTCCAATTCTGTTGTTTAGACCGTGTATTCTAATGACTCCTGATTGAGAGTTTGGACCTTAATACTCTACCATGTAATGGGTTTTATAGAGAGGGTCGTCTAGACGAAGTCCAGGGATCGGAAAGCGCTAACCTAGGGAAAGCTTAAAGTAATTTAAACTCCATTGCGTAACGCATGTTTGTTAAGTAGATCTTTTTTCGAGGTGGATTAAGGTTGCCGACACCAAGTCACTGCATGGTTTTACCCTCCTAGAAGAATTAGATCTTCTCGAAGTTAAACAATGCAGGAGAATTCTGGCACACCCTTTGGCATTGATCGCTAAGATTTACCTTTGTTCTCAGCACGAGTTACTCAGGGTCCATTAGGAGTGGTATTTATAAGGCTGCCTAGGAGATTCGGGGATCATGACACACTGGTTGAATGCAAGGTTGACCAGTATGTCACCATACCCTAATCCTCGTGGGCATCATATAACATTATCACCTGATAATCCTGCCTCCCGAGCGATTCGTTTGTGAAGGGGACTGACAGAGTCCAGTGTAAGACACGTTCTATATAACATAAATGGGGTGAAGGACGTAGTCTAGATTGACGAGGTATGCCGTTAGGCATACGAGCTAAACATTATGTTTCAAATCTTTGGCCAAGTATCGCAAGCTGTCTGAGGCGTGTCTAATTCACCTAGTCTAAGGGATGAGATGCCGATGATCAATGGTAATAATTATTTAGTTAGGTTCCCTTGGACAGAGCTTCTGATCCCAGAATAGGGAAGAGACCCAAGATTGAGGGTTAAGTAATAACGCCAACTCGTATTACTCATGAATAACTCGATAGATTACCGAGTCATGGAATGCATAGATCGGAAGTAATCCGATCATTCCAGCTGCATATGGTTTGTTCTGTTATATTATGGTTATTTGATTGTGGTTCAAATTATGTATTTAGAACGAGAATGCATTTATCAAAAAAATAAAAATCGACTTGTTCCTATTGTTCTAAATGAGGATGTTACAACATTTATCAACCCCTTGGATTGCATCTTAAACGGAAGGCCAGTATATCCTCCGCGAAGTATCTTATGAGTAGTGATCGTTGATGAATAGTGCCCCCACATGCCTGATCATGAAAAGCTTAGAGTAATTTTTGCTGCTGTTCCTTGTCTACCATTTCAAAATCTTCCCATCCAACCCACGTTGAACAAGGTGTTTCCCACAACACATATTGCCTACCTTATTTAAACAGTCCTCTTTTCTTTGGCAGTTAAAGAGAGGGCATTCTCCAAGGTGAGAGAAACTGACATATCAACATACCATTCATCAACTGAAGCTAAGGACACAGAACATTAGGAAGGCCAACTTTCTCCTCCAGCAACTCTGTTTAGCTCCTCATCAATGAGCTCACAAAGCGCCTTTTCCCATGAACAAGCTTTGTCGGTTTGATGTCCAATGTCATATCTTGGACCTTTAGCCACCCAGTTCCCTCTCTTGGATCCAATTCCCTGTTGTGTGAGATTGACTTCACATTGTGTAATCTGGAACCAACACCATGATGAGAGTTGAGGATGTAAAAACGAAACTGCTTAATATCTTTGACCACTGCAAAGCATGTTTTCTCCCATCCTGGTGTATTTTAACATCATGATATTGTTAGAATATAGCTCATGAACGCAATTGGGCTTCATGCTCATTATAGTCTTCTTGCGCTCAAACAAAGCAGCCAAAGGTATTATCTGTGGCATAGCAATAGATAATAAAATCTTTGTCTGAAATCAGGACAGGCTAAAAGAGGAGTTTTAGCAATAGCTCTTTTAATACCTTTCAAATGATTCCTTTCCTTTAGAAGACCCAACCGAAAAACATTTTTTTCTCTTTCATTCATCATCTAGAAATATTCCAGTGTAACTCTGCAAAATCATGGATGAACTTCCCTAAAAATTGATCTTAAACCAGAAAGAGTGCATGCCCTTTTTGGCTGGTTGGGATAGGAATTTTGCTGGATAGCTTGAAATCACTCAGGATCAATATATACCATATTTGTAGACGATATGCCCTAATATTTCCCCGCTGTGACACAAAAGACAGATTTGTTAGGATTCAAAGAAATCCCATGCTCTCTGCATCTTAGCAGAAGAACTGTCTCCAGTGGTCAAATGATCTGCCCCTTGTTTTTAGAAAACATAGTCAATTCATCAAGGTATATGACAATACACTTCCTTTCAAATTCCAAATCCAGATCCATAGCTCTCTGAAAAGTTTGGCACCAGATTAAATAAGTCCAAAAGGCATTCTCTTGTAAGCAAAGGTACCCGCAAGGAGTAGTGAAAGCTATTTTGTTTGATGCAGTATCACCAACCTCTACCTATTATATCCCAGAATCCATCAAGCATAGATAACATTTCAGATCCCTGTTACTACTTACAAAGACCTGACCCACCTAAAGGAAAAAGGATAATTATCTTTCACAAGGAGGCCTGATCCAGATTCCTAAATCACCAACAGTGTGGATCTCACCATTTTCCTTTTCTTCCTAACAGCATACAATAGTTGCATCCATGGTAATGGTGAATGGGAAAACTGATTTTTTTTAGATTAGCAGCCTTCAACAACTTCTTATTTCCTTGAAAGATGTGTCAACTATTTTGGGGTTTAAGTGTCTCTGTTTCTTCTTAAAAGGCTTAATTCCATCTTGAGAGGAAAAATGTCTGCATATCTTTTGGTTTGAAAGCTTTTAAATATCTCAGAAGAAGTAGCAAGAACAATCCTTATACCTCTTTAAAAAATCAATTGCTTTCTTCCTCTCATCTCTATGCAACATTTTCCAATGTGCACAAGCTTTAGGAAATCAGTAGAACTATCCCGATATTAATTTTTATCATACTCAGCTGATTGTTAGGTGTCCAGTAGAAGCTCTAGACTTTACATACCTGTCATTTTAATCAAATAGTGTCCTCTAAACTCACCGAATCCTTTAGGAATCTTGTTTCCTTTTGAGTTTGAGCACCCATCCTAATCCTTTTCCTCTCCTTGGTGACTGCTTTTCAAAGTGTCATCATTTTCACGAGGCAGGTTGTCGCTTCCTTCGCTTCAAAATAACAGTTGTTTGAAATTACCCTTTGAGTTCTAAGAACAGAAAGCAAGTGCTGATCTCTGAAACCTGGCCAGTTATTGGTATTATCAAGCACACTAAGGTCGATGACCAACTCAACGTGAATTTATCTTGAGATAGTCAGGAGAGGAATCAAAAGTACCTGAGACTGCTATGAAGCACAGCCCTGCTGTTCTCTCCCTAGGGCATTGCTTGTTCGAGGGAGAAAGCATCAGAAATTCAATGGAATCCCAAACCTGATCCGAATGTTTTAAAAACCTTCATTTTTTTACTGAAAAGGCTTCTAACCGGCTTTACAATCATTCCGCATCACCACGAGCTGAGAAATTCTTTAACACCTTGTTTCTTTGGCCCTTGTAGTCCAGAATGAGAGCCTATACTCTGCTGTATTAATTAGTATTTTCTAATTGCAAACTTTAAGAATGAAAAAGATGAAGCTTCCTTCAGTGACACCCACTAGACCCAAACCAATGCCTCCAGAACCAGCTGAGAACAACTTCCTCTGTCCTCAACTCTTAAAATCCAAACACCATTAGATCTTTAGGTGACCCTTTGGAGTGAATTTCATCAGGAGGACCAATAATCATGTATTCCATTCCCCATCGCTTCATAGAGTATTTGTGCTTAGGATCATCCATTTTTTAATACAATATACTCAGAGTGCTTCTCAAGCAGCGAACTTCTTCATTTGTCCCATTACAGGTACTAGTGCATGTGACCAATCATTTGAATTTCTCCCCCTCACATCCTTACTAGAAGTTTACTTAGCAACATCCCGTATGAAGGAGGAATATCTTGTCTACTAAGATGGTAACCAAACTCTCTTCTCAGGACAAGGCAGCAAAAGCACTTTGTGCATCTTATTCTCTCACCAGGTGCACTTCCCTTACTACTCTCCATGAGTACAGATCCAGAGTGTGTTGAGGGTCAAGCCTAAGGCATGAGCTACTTTATAGCCGCATCACATTGTCTGAGGCTCCTGAGTCTATTACACAATTACTGGGCCTATGTCACAGCTATAAGAGTGTTACATAAAATGGTTTGATTTTGGCATTATGTGAGGTGACAGGCAGCTACCCGACTGGCCTGTGGTGTAAATGTAGGAGGGTTAACAGGCCCTTTGGAAGTGGTTTTAAATGGGAATGACAAAGTGAAATCATTTTTTAGGCAACACAGCTTTTGGATGGTTTGATAATACTACTCAGCTCTAGATTTGAACCTTAAGTCTTTTTCAGATATCACATAATATCTAAAAGACCCAGAAGTTAGCTAAGCGGGCCATCATCACTGAGATCCTAGGTTTATCAGACTTTAGGGGAAAAAGAATAACTTTAATAGCAGGAATTGACAGGACTCACCCTTTGGTGTAGATGAAACGGGGATAGGAGATCCTCTTTTGCAATTACAGGGATAGTTGGCTGGCTCTCTTAGACTGGTCTTGGGGGGGGCTGCATCACTGTTCCTTTTCTGCTCTCCGCTCGTGCTTTTCTGTCTCTCTATAGAGTCATTACATAATGATTCGACTATTCATTGTTCCGCCCCTCGGCACTTCTCTCCTCCCTCCTCGGTCCACCGACATCATAACACTTTCCGACTCATGTTTAAGGACCAATAACTGCGAGATCCCTCAAGTTCATCTCTTTCATCATCAAACTTCTTCCACAAAACTCTCCACAAGTCTTCATTCTCCCTCATCATTATCTGGTTCCTCAACCGTCAACTTCACATTTGGGTGGGTGTGGGTTGGCATTGACAGTAATGTTCACAGAGGTCCTTCAAGTGCTAAACTTGTTTGAGAAGCAGGCAAATGATGTCTGGGCTGAAAAATTACTCATTGGAATGTCTGTATAAGGAGCACTGCTGATCCAATTGTTTGTGGCTTTATATGTATTGAGAATCATTCGCAAGTTTTTGACTAAATGATCAGTATTAGTTCCAGGGGGAAGAGCTGAGGAAGCATAGACTTAGATTTGTGAAGGGTCTCCGCTCAAACTTCCCTTACATGATCCAAATCATTCTTCAACCACTCCCGAAGCAATAGTTTGATCCTCGCCACCCCATTTTCGTATCGAGATTATCAACTTCTCTATTACTGCACTTCACTCACTTCAGGCGATGAGCATAGGAAGCAAAACATTTTTTGGGGATTTGATCAACCAGGTCTGAGGTATTTCCGGAATTTTATTAATTAACCTGTTTAATTGGGTCACAAATTCTCTCATGGGCTCTGGTTAATCTTTCCTTTATCTGATAGATTTTGGTGGCTATGCGAGAGCAACGCACAATCTTCTGCTGGTTTGAAACAGGTTTTCAAACCTAGTTCTCATGTTGTCCCCAGCTAGTGATATACCAATCCGGAACTGCTAGAACCCATCCATGCAACATATCTCGACGCAGTGTAGTTCCAGTCCTCTCCGACCATCTCGGCCTCCGGACCTCTTCCGTTGCCACGTGCCAGGTCCATACCTCTTCTGCCAACTGACATCCTATGCCCCTATTCAGGCTACGATGCGTTCATCATGATGCACTTTACCATCAGCCTTTGAATTTAGGGAAGTTCTTCCGTTACCTCTGGGTAACGTCATTCTAGGCTGATGAGAGCAATGGTCCCGACACAATGAAAACCCCCAGGGCAATGGTACCTGCCAGTCTTGTAAAATGGCTTGGAGAGGAACTGGAAAACATGACCCCACACCTATATCAAGACTTCGAAGATTTAGTTACTACAGTTTAGGTACGGCTGGTCTCTTAAGTAATCCCACCCTTCGTAATTCTAAGATCTTGAACTAGGTGAGTGCTTGTTCGAACGATCTTTCTATTTCTCTTTGAAGGGAAGGAAAACCCTGCTGCTCCAAGCTAACTGAAATACCTTCAAACCAACGGGCCCTTCTCCCTTATTAAACACGCGGATCCGGACCAGTCAAAAGATGATCCATTACAGAACTGGAATAAGTTATTTTCCTTCCCCCCAAAAGCCGGAACAGGGGTTTTCGCCAAAAAACGGGGTTGGTCGTCAACTAGGAATTTCTACGAGAGCAACATCAGGGAACAAAGTCCCTCTCTTTAATGGGAGAGGTTCCCTTATTCAGATAAACGACCTTTTACAAATATACAAAACCGATTTTCTGGTTAACTGGATATTACAAAGTGTTTTCTAGAAAATATCATCAATTACAAAGCTGGGAATGATAAGACGAGAATGAAGCAGAAAGGCCACACTCGAATATAGATACATAATAATTCTTATGTATTCGAAGTTACACCGTGGATTAAACAATATCATTTGTATCATATAATAAGAATGGATTTAAAGACACAAAGTTCTGTAAATAACATCTGCCAACACACAGTTTCTTCTTGACATAACACAGACAATTATCTTCACAAAATTAAATACATCCTTAGGGATAAAGAGAATCATATAACAAGAATGAAAGCCCTTCTGTATTGATTTCTTTATGATCTATTTAACACTTTTAGAAAATATAGCCAAGTCTTTCTTCTCCTTTTCCATAAATGGCGTGGAGAGGCCAGTATATAGTCTTACAACATCAGTTACGCTTTGTAACTACTTACTTTCTTTTAACTAAAGTGAGTTAGATTTCCCATCACAATACCTCAACTAATTACAATGAATTCGAGAAAAAAATTAAGAAAAGAAGAGAAGACTAAGGAAAAAGACATGTGGTTATGAATGTGAGGGAACCCACGACTTTTAATTTGTGCCTGATCTTCAAATGCCGCGGCTATGTCTCTATTCCTACCACCCTCTACACGAGGGACTGACGTGTTGGCTATAGACGTACCCCCCCAAAATCCGAGGACTTCTACTTCTCCCTTTCCTCCTTTCAACTCGACATGAGTATGATCGTCTTTATTTACTTCTTCAATGGTAGAATTGAAAGAAGCAGATCCCTTCAGTTTCTCTTGGAATGGGCGCTTTCCTTGAATAATTAATCTTTGACAAAGCTTCTGAACTGATCTTTGATTTCTTGCAGGGAAAGAGGCACACAGAAGTTTTCATCCTGAATATGACAATGGCCATATCTTGAACATAACAACATGCCTTAAATCTCCCCCTTACCTTCTTCTGCCAACTTTCTCAGCGCCCCAAAGCCATCCTCCAAACTTGATCTTCCACTCCACGCTTAAACCCTGGACTTTGACAGATTATCCTTTGCAATCATCAAAAACCTTATTCACCAATAAATGTTCTCATATGTCCTGTCCCCATTAGATGGTAGTTCTACTTGCACTGCTTGCTCCAAAGTTTGAGCTCTTTATCCTATGACCCGATAGTGGAGGAGAAAATTCAAGCACAAATTGTTCACCTTCCCTGTGGATTTGAAAGCTTCATCAGGAAGTTGCAATCCTGCACAAGCATATCTTCCACCATGGCTCCATAAGCTCTGCCAATAGACAGAATCTTGTGCATGTCTTTGATACTCTGTACTTTCATCTTGGCTCAAAATTACAGTGGCGGAAGGGTAGTTAATGGGGTAGGGTCCAAAACTTTTTCCTTCGACAAAAGAGATTTATAAAACTTGTGACCACTGGCTTGTTCCTCCACTGTTCAATATTTCCCTGCCCTTTCTCTACCGCCCAATGACTCTTGTGCCTTTTCCTGGAGGTTTGGATCTCACCTTCAGGAGTAGACTCTCCATTGAATCCTTGAGAGTCTACGTCAATGCTGCAAGTCCTGCTCTGATTTGTCTACTGTAGGGCTAGAAATCTCAGAATTGCTGACCTTTAGCAATCAGACAATATTCTGAGGTATTCGAGCTTTCTTGGCATGAGAAGGAGTACTGCCTAACAGGCTGCGACAGCATCAAAACTTGACCTGACTCCCGGAGAAGATTTCCTCGTTCCTATTGTCACACAAGGTTGCAAATGGCCATGCAAAAGGGAAGAGGAATCACAGGATGGGGAAAGAGGACCAAGAGGATGAGTCAGCCATGAGCTGAAGGTTTGCACAGCCTGTTGATTCAAGTTAAGATGTCGTGGGGGCACTTGAGACAATTGCGGTGAAAATCAATTCACTTGGAAGTTCATGCTCTAATACTTCCTTATCTTAATCCATTGTTGGATCTCAGGAGCATTTACAGGTCTGGCACTTCATCGAGCTCCTTTAACTAGAACAATGATGTTCTCTGGTCCCAAAGGCACTTCTTACTTGCTTTCTTGAGGTTTTTTCAATCACGTCCTTCTTAACCCGCTTTGATTTCTTTCTTCTGGTACACTTGAGTGGATGAGAGGAGTGAATTGCAAGGTCTCTTGTGTGATGAGTAGAGGGGTTTTGGCACAGGTGTGTCTGATATGGGATTGACTGCTTCCCTCCTTGGTTTTGAAACATCCTTAGCGGGAGGATTCCTCCTTAAAAAAAGAGTGCCTTCTGACTCTCAAACTCTTCCTGTCAAACCAGACCTTAGTCCTGACTAAGTCTGAAGCTAGGATCTCAGCCAGTCATCCTTTTCTCTTTCTTGTTCCAATCCAAGTTCCTTCCAAGGGAGTTGCTTAACCACATTGTCATACTCTATGAGGATATATCAGAGTTGTCATCCTGGATTCCTTTCAGAGCTTGATACAAGTGAGTTCTTCTCTTTGGATCATTGCAGAGAAAACTGCCTAAGTGCCTCTTTTCTATTCTAGCCTCCCAAATCATGTGCACATCAGCCCAATAGTCCTCTGTATCCTTACCCTGTGATGGATAGATTATGTTGAGTTTCTGTTCAAATTAACTTCTGCAACTCGAAGCAAGGTTCTTTGGCTTGAAGAAATTGAAAGTGATGGGAAACCAGGGAATCTTTCTAATTCTGTTCATCCAGGGCTGTTTTACATTGTATTTCCCAAATAGAATGGGAAAAAACATATGCAAACCAGAAAATCTTCAATATGTCTCTGTAGGTTCTGTGTAATTTTAAAAAAAAAAAAAAAAAAAATTTCTAACATTCCTGCACTCTATCAAGCATCTATCACTTCAGAACATGGAAGCCTCAGAGGTGCTCTCATAGCCATCAAGCCGATATAATAGAATTTTCTGAATTGGATAAAATAGGCACCGGTATTGCCGTTATTCAGATTCCATGGCTTCATCAGAAAACCTTATAGCAGTGTCACCTGCAATCAACCTACCACGGTACAGCGTGGGACATCGATTTCCCTTCTAAATTACGATTGCTGGTCCTCTAGAAGGGTGAACTTGTGGGTAAGTAGGCATATACATATTACCCTGTTGGCATCATGTAAGAAAAACCGAACCATGCCTTGATGCCGCTATAGTATACATCAGGTACGAAGTCATGTATAAATTTCTTTGTTTTGCTGTAACCATGGGACAGCTGCTCCGTCAAGTTCCAGGCCGATGTTTCTTTCTGACCCAGTTGATTATTTGAGTTGCCCTTCACACACCATGCTGATGGCGGGCACATCCACGAAATGGAATTTTTTGTATAGGGTAAGCCCAACCCGAGCCATAGGATTATAATATCAAAAATTTCCTTCATTGAAAATCAGCCCGAAAGAGTCTTGGATAGACAAGATGCTCCCTTCTTAGGGTTCTTTAGCCATGGCTTTGCCATCCGCATCCTTGTATTTGTCTCTGTCATTAAAAAAGATTAAACAGGCCTGTGCTTGATCCCTTGGAACAACTATGTCATATCACAAAAATTTCTGGAATCCTCAGAGCGTGCTAATTGTTGGCACATACATAGTTTGGCGATGAGTCCCCTTGCACGTTGGTCAATTCACTCGAATCAGGTCGAAGTGAGCTCCGCATGGAAAACACTGTACAGCACTTACAAACACAACCGAGATGGGAAACCCTTCCATGAAAGCCAACCGCTATCATGAATCATCTGCACCATGGTGTAGGGTTTGTGTCTTCCATCCTGCCCAAAAATCCCACTGAAGTAAGATTGACGAGCTTCACTGCCGCCAATATTGGGACTGCAGACTCTAGTTGCTAAGAATGTTCTTCCCTGAAATTATTGATCTTATATTGATAGTAACTCGGAGGACATAGCCCCAAACCCAGACTCTGGGTAGGAATTATAGAGGGAAGGGCTACAAGCGCTTAGGAAATTAGATTGGCAAGGGTTCGAGCAAAGGATGGCATGGAACAGTGTGAAAAATCATAGGGGGTTCAACTCATTATATAGCCGATTAGGAGAGGAAAGATATAATTCGCATTTTATACATACCTAACCAATTTGAATAAGCTGATATTCGGGTAGAGCGTGAAAAGAAGCATGACGGCACTTTGTTCAATTTGGGACATTTGAGATGCGAATGCCATAAACAGCGTCTCGGCCGATTTGGGGTGTGAATTCGGGAAGGACGCACAAATGCCTTTCGGGATATGCGATACACGAATTTGCGTGAAACACACGACTGCGGCCGGACAGATGGAAATGTGACAACGGTCTGGGTGAACTTGGGACTTTGGGTACGTGAAGTGCAAAGTTACACATTCTGGTGTTTCGGCTGAAAATGGAACAACTTAACCCCGATTGGACTTT
>CM034151.1:269822943-269834999 GCA_019776745.2 Taxus chinensis | reverse complement strand
ACACATAAATGTGAATTGTAGAATAAATAAATAAGACAAGAATGTTACCACAGAGGTGGAAACGAGAGGGAGTTGTACTGGCAATGCACTACGATATCCTTAAATGTGAAGAGAAGATGGAGTTCCACATACTTTGTTTGCAAGAGGGCCTAGAAATGGCAAGTCAACCAACAAATTCGCACTCCTAATAATAAGAATTGAGCGCGTGGGCCCTCCGCCTACACTAAGTGGGTGATATGTGAGGTAGAGTTTAGTCAGACGGTCCGAGAGGAGCTAGAAGCAAGTGACTAGCGGACACGAATAAGCATCTCTAACGGCGAGGCACGGAGTTTCATGGGAGACTCCAATACTTGTTCCAGGAACCCATGTGTATTCCGGACCACACATATTCTTTAGTGATAATCCATAATGACAAATGATTAAAAGGTAAGGTTAAGATACATGAGGCATATCTAGAGTTCGGAGGAGGTTACACACCTGTTGTTGAAGAGCCACGCCCGATTTTATAGAGCACGAGCCTTAATTACTTTGGAGGAACTAACCTAAGAAGTAAAACAAGATCCCAAAATAGAGATAATAGCAATAAGTTTGTGGGTTTCCTCTCGCGTAAGATAGATCTGGAATTGAGTTGATTCCTTACGGCTATCATCCCCATCTTAATATAAATTATGCAGATAAATAAGGGGCATGAAATAAAGAAGAATCCTACTGTAGTTATATGATTTGGGTATCACAAAAAATACCACTACTCTAAATTCTAATTTAAATATCAAATATACGATATAATCTCAGAAAGGTTTGTTGGTTGACAAGTCTACAGGTTTACCAGAGGGTATTATGGATGTATGGGTGAGTTGTGGTAGTTTTTGAGGGTTTTGGGTGGAGGAATAAGCTTGTTGTCATGATGGAAAATGCCAGACATAGGACTCGCTACTACTCCAGGGAACCAAACCAGTAACTAGTTAGTATTGGGATCCTTTGTCGGTGATCATAATAGGTGAAATTTGTGGTGGTGTAGACCCAAATTGGGTCACACTCTCATGGGGTCCCCTTCATCAATTAACGTAGTATATTTAAATTATCTGACCCCTCATATCCTATACATTTCTCATCACATGATTAATTAATTTAATTCAGTATTTTCCAACTCACACACCTCCAACTCATCGTTACAAAACCTCACCTTGGACCCATTATAGGGCATTGTAACTCACAATGACTGAGTCAGTGACTCTCAGCACTAAGTCATTTCTCTTCTCCTAGGCTGATCCCCCACTTAACCTAAATAACTAATACTTCTTCCTAACCTAATTGGACTTTAGTCTATGACCTTCCTACGCTTTGCTGCTCACGGTGAACTCCACTTCCCCTAATCAGACTAATCAAAATCACACAAAAAATAGTAAAATATCTTCTTATTTTTGGTAAACATATACTTAACCACCCCCCCCTAACCGACGTCGTTATCCTAAATCGATGTCATAACCTAACGCATCATTGGTTACCTTATATACACTTTCAAAACTCTCATGGTTTGGTTATCTTTGATTGGAGCCTTATTGCATTCAAATTGTGAATCTTCAATCCCTCCTATATTCAAAAAAATAAACCACAACCCAATGCAAAAAGAATGTTGTTTCCCTTCCAAAGTGGTTATAATAATCATGTGACACATAAGTCATATTTTCCATAGAACTTGACGCAATCACTCCTTCTTCTCTGATCACCATTAGCCCTTAAAACTACAACTCCCCAGATCTATAAGACATCAAGTAATTAATTGGATTCTAAGTAATTTTCTCTTATCCCCTTTTTATATCTGTAGTTTTCTTTCAATATTTTTTTTTTCATATATTTCCTATACATCACCTTCTCTCCGACAAAATCACTAATTTAACCATCCCAAGCCTTTTCATCATTCCAAACCGCTCATTCTTAGCTTCTTGAGTCCTTTCTCACCCATATTATGACAAACCACCTACCCCCTCGACGTCTCTGTGCAACCATAAAGAGCCTAAAAACCTCTATTTAATATTTTACTATCAAACTTTACCCTATACCAACGCAACTTCGGTCCAACCTAACTTCCGTTGGTCGCTCCCTCTCCCCTCTCTACCACCCCGGCATCAATCACTAGAGTGATATCAGTCACTAGACTATCCGGTCCATGTGTTTTCTACTAACCTTCACAAACTACCTCTTAACATCACTAAAATCCACACCCAGACCTTACCAGATACCTTTTGCGACCTTACCTAAATAACACCCCGTGACCTATACTAACCAAAAACAACCTTGCTGATGCTAGTTTAGTTTAGATTTTAATACTTTTATTATCTAATTGGGTTGCTATCATTTTGCGATACTAATCAAAAGTGTTACCAATAGAACTTTACTTCTCATATTTAGCTACTTTCATTAATTATGATAAAAAAATAGAGGATTGATAGCCAATTCGAACAAGTATCATGCTTCCCTCAACAGCCTTGTCTAGGAATTTATTTGAATCTTGTTATTTATATCATTTCGAGTGGTATCACTTTGTATCTACAACAATTACTCCTTCCTAGACAAAAGGATTTCTCTACAATCAGCTTGGATAAAGTCAATAATGTGTGCAATTCAACTTCCGACCAACATAATCATAGGAATCCTCTTGACCATTACCTTATCTATTTATCTCCACAACATTTGGTAAAACACAGTGCCAAAGGTGAAAGGGGTTGGTTTTTGGGCTCTCTATGGATTACACAGAGTGTTGGAAAGGCTTAGGCAAGCTGTTGGAGATAGGTGAGGATCAGCAGGGGTAAATAGGTGGTTGGAAAGTCAGGGAAGGTCTTTATTTGTAGGGTGTCGAGTAAGTAGGCTACAGAGGGCATCCAAGAAGGAATGAAAGTTCCTAGAAAAATATAGAGGATCTAAAATTGAAGCTACTTAAATCATAAAACATGGTTAATAATACTTATCAAGATCAAAAACAGTGTAGAGGGATTGCTTTTGAGTGTTCATTTGGTGAAGTGTGCATAGGAAGATGATCTGAGACGCAGTGCCACACTACGAAGGTCGAGTCTTCTTTATGTGTGAATGGTTTTGCCTTCTGACTTCGATGTTGGTTATAGGTGGGATTGGATGCTCTAGAAGAGTGTTTGATCATTGGGAATTGTAAATGTTTCAGATCTTGAGATCCAACGAATGCCCACTAAAAAAGAACCTGGCTCAGAATTTTAAATTTTTATTCAAGGCATTGATGTATTACCTTGAACCAATTTCCAGTCAATGAATAACAGAGTTAGTTATGGATAAATAAGTCTTTGTGCCTAAAATAACCTTTTCTTCCGTTTTGTTGTGATTCACGAATTTTTATGGGTTTATGAGTCTTGTTCTTTGTTAAATCACACAGGAAATTGGTGGGCATAGGTAGTTGGCAATTAATATTAGATTGTAAAAATAGTCATTGGTTGGGGGAGTGATTGATCATTCTTGTTATTAAATGGGATTGGAATGGTCCAAGGTGAGGTGGAGATGGTGCGGAATAATTACTTTGATATAGTTAATTAGCTTAAGAAAAATAGTGAAAGGGTCATGGTAAGGGTGTATGGAAAAACGGGAAACCTAGAGGGCGTCGTCCTAATGTGGGTATCTAGAAAAATACTAGTATCCATTGGTGTGGATTAAGAATTGTATGAATCTTCATTACGATCCATGTGAGTGTATAGTATGTTAGTAAACCCAATAAGGTGCAGTTGATAAAATACTGATATCCTAATCACTCAATTGGTAGTTGAATGGTTGATGATTGACATTAAATTTGTATGTCATTTATAATTTTTTTTTATAATAGGTAAAAACATGTTAAGGGGCCCTAACCCATACAAGTAGAGCTCCTAAATGAGAAAGATAAGAACATTCCAAATCATAAAAAAATATACATATAGAATGACTATTGCATTGAGCTCCTCTATGAGCAATAACCCAGTCAAAACAAACAATAAAGAGTAATAACACACCAATTGAACCAAACGTCTTAATTGACAATAAAGTAAAAATAAAGAAAAGTAAATAAATACCACCTCCATGACAAAAATGCCTTTTATCTAGCTTTTTCAGACATCTTAAAAAAATTTCCATTCCTTTGACAGAGACTCCTGTTGGCACCAAGAACAAATTCATCAGGTCATATTCACCATATTCTCCTTTCCTTTTCTTTGGATTATCCATCCTCTCCACATTGCTTTAAGCATTATCCACTGACTGAAGGTTTTTTTAGATGTTGCAGAGTGTATTCATAGTACACACTCTCTCATTTCCATATATGATGTGATATAAATATAATGGTGATCCCCTCATTCAAAAGGTTGATGGAGTTAGCTTTCATAATTTTAAGACCACACACCCCCACTGTGGATTTTTTCCCACATCTTCAACCGAATTTTCATATTATTATTCATCAAGAGAAACTAAACAAGATGTTCATTAGCCTCATTCTCCTTTCATTTAGTCAATATCCCTCGCCATCTCTTGGTAAGATATTATCCCTTTTGGTCCCATTTTGGCCCACTCTTCAATCTACTACTCTAATTAGCATCAACATAAAACTTGATTCCCCTGCTTACTTGAATCCCCTTTGGTATTAAGAGATAACATTTGGAAATTCTTCAACTTAAGTTCACTAATATGTTGACTGCTCGATTTTCTGCCATAGCCTTTTTCATCATCCCCGAAGCATCACCTTCACAACTTCTTCAATTCTTCACTAAATCCCTCCTCCTCTACGTCTGAGTCCTATTCCTCAGCATATCCTCAGATGACTTAGTAAAGAGTTCTAGTTTTATCACTTTTTGGAGTGAAACTTTTGACCACGGATAGGATAAACTTGGGAAGTGGGACAACTCAACTCTGTTATTTTTTACTTGGAATCGATGCCACACCTAGAGTGGAACCAAAAATAATGGAGAATTGAACTGTAGGCCATGTATAAGATAAGTAATGCATAGGAAATGGTAAGCACTAGATACACTTGTGAAAACCTTCAATTGGTGGGTGGGTGGTGGAATAAACTGAATAAGGGTTAAGCAACTTTCATCAAAAGGGCGAGGTAGGTCACGAAAAGAAACCAGTAAATGAGTGGTAAGTTTTTCCATTGTCTTGCAGAACACTTTAATTAATTCATCTCAAGCCTCTTTTTGGTCTTGTCATACCTCCCTTCCTTCCTTCAACTAGTAAGCCCATGACCTTAGCAAATGATCCATAGGTAATCTCCAATGTGCCATGGCCTTTAAAGGTCATGACTCCCCCCCCTTTTTTGGTCGACTCTCTCCGGCTCTAGAAAAATCCTTATTCAGATTTTTGTAATGACCCTCAAAGATTTTGAGGAAGGAGAAAAACCATTTCTTCTTGAAACTTCCATGGTAGTAGGCTTGACTCCCTCAGGTCTACAGTTCAGTTGCAAAAGTCACCCCCAATATTATTATATGCGCACTAGTCATAGAAATTCCCAATTTTTTTGGGTCACAGATTTTTTAGGAGAAATCCCAAAATGCAATTTACAAGCAAGAGGAAATATACACTGAGGTAGGATAGATAACCCATTCCCATACTTTCAACTAACCCCAACTAATCATCACATTCTTACACTCTTATTCATCAACCCTATCATACCATGACCTGTAATAGTTATCTAGCGTGGTGACGTGTCTATTTTATTTTTAGAGTGTTCCTCGAACCTTAGTATCCATAGATTCCTCATTAGTGATTAATTTTCATACATTACATATAACCACATATGATGAATAATCCACATACTATTTTACTCTGTGCAAATCTGTTTAAATTTATTTATTCAAACGCAAGTTAGAAATTCCTTTTATTCTTAGATATACAGTTTTGAATAGAATAGAAGTAATACCTTTGCCAGTAATGTTTGTTATACTGTTTATTTAAAATCACCTTCCACTTCCCAATCTCAACAAATTTAGTTGCAAGCTAAAGAGACACCCCAATAGGTTAGCATCCATTTTAGTAAAATGAATTCCGATTGAATTCAATGGTTCAATGATACCCAAGATGAATATTCTATAATTATGAAGACCCCCCCCACAACCCCTTTTCTGGGTTCTCTTGGAAGAAACCTCAAAATTTAACTTTATCTTTCTTTTTAAGGTTTCATCACCGCACCTGAATCCTAGATTATGTATGGAAGGGTTTTGTTTTGATTAGGACTTAAACCCTATTCTTAGATAAGTTTCCTCTGATTCTAGGAATTTCATTCTGTGTGGGGAATATGGTAGAAAATTTTTCCATTGATACATTAAATAATGATCTTCATCTCTCTTTTAACGTTCCTTATTCCCTTTAAAAATTCACCTAAAAAAAATTTTCACTCTTTTCAGATTTTTCCATGTGCCAAGTGCAATAATAGTAAGGTCCCTAGATATGTTCTGAGTCCTTGACTCTTGAAAGGAATGAACCATGGGACCAAAAAAATTTAATGGCGCATGGGAAAATCAACTGTAATTCAAATAGATTAAGAAGGGTGTTTCAAACCATTTCCAATAAGGGGAATTGCGGACTAGGGTAAAGATTCTTTAGTATATTTGTCACAAGAAACACCTATTCACCATATGAAAAAATTCCCTCTTATTAGGATGTTCCACAGTTAAGGAGTTTAGTCATGGATGAACCACCACCCAGACAAAAACATGTTGACATAGGATTAACTTATTGGAACCACACACTTTCTCATTAATCTCTCAAGATCATCCTCCTCTAAGAAAAAATGTTATAGGACTTTGAACCAAGAAGATTCTACTTTCCTTCCAAAGACCATTATATCTATCATCCTATAACTGGCTTTTATCACAATAATCCACTTAATTTTTTTGTTAATAGAATTGATCCATTGATGTTATGTTCCAACCATCTATTATTTTCCATTGACACACGGGGGTCTCAAGATGTTAAAGTAACTCTAACATTTTTACCATATTAGAACCACAACATCCTTATAGAAATTAGGATAGATTTATGTGTCTCCAAAAACTACTTTGGCAGTTTTAGAGCCAAATTAAAAAAAAATTGAGCTCATGTCCTTCGTTGGCGTTTAAGCCAAGGTAGAGATTCAGAAATTAGCAAATTTAATGCCCCTAGAGCTGTTTACAAAAACTTTTTTTTTTCTGTTTTTATAAATCCTCCATTTCCCCAGTCATACACGCGATATCCTCTTTGAGACCTTCGCCATGTTTGATAAAATTGTTCACGTGATTGTTCTATCCTATCTATGGCCTTGGTTGTCAAATCATTATTTTTACTTTCATGCCTCTTATGTCGTAATGGAAATTCAAAATGGGAACTCAAAATGATGAAGTTTTTCTTCTCTAAAACTTATGTTCCATAGTCGGATGATGTTTCTTCTTATTCCCATCAAATTTTGACCCCATGAGACAGGTATTGGTTTAGATCCAATTTGAAGGGAGGACCGGATTTTTGTGAACTTAACCTTTTGTCACTTTTGGCAAAAAAAAATAATTACCCCGTGGCTCCGCCAAGGTCTCAGTCAGGCCCTCCATGTGAAAAGTAAAGTGGAGGAGGGGAACGACGGATACTACGTTGGAGTTTTTGATCCCTTTGTACAAAAGTAAAAAACATTTATAAAGTTACTCGCAAAAACCCCAATTAGGCTTTGAAGGGAAAAATTAAAAGTTTAGCCCACAGGAGAAAGTCAAATGTGAGCCCTTTGTTGAAACGTAAAAAGTTTTGACAAGTGTGCCATCAGGTGTGCACTTTTGGACATTTAAAACCAAATTCCTAAAAGTGAAAGTAAAGTTTCTATAATGCTCCTCCTCCGCCAAGGTCTTCAGGCCCGTTGTTGAAAAGAAGTCAAAGTGGAACGAGAGGAACGGTGGAGAACTTTGAGTTTTTGAGGCCTTTTTTTCCAAAAAAGTTAAAATGTTTGGAAAAGAGCCCGAGCCCCATCTCCAACTATAATGTGCCACAGTCCTAGTTAAATCAGAGCAATGGGCTAGCGAAGAAAATTGCGTTTTTTTAAGCCTTTTTGTTTTTCCAAAAAAGGTTAAAATGTTGAGAAAGGGCCCGGTCCCATTTCCCATAATAACGTGCCATGTTTGAAGTTGAAAGTCAAGTTGGGGGGGCGCGGCCCCATTTTGTTTATAAATTTTCCAAATCTCAATCTCAATTCAAAACTCACAAAATTGAAAGCCTTCCCCACCATAACCACTCCATAGTCCCTTCCTACCATGTGGACGACCCAAGTTCAACGATAGAGGAGCAAATCAATGGTCTTTTAAACTAGAAAACTCTAATGTACCGGTTTATAATTTTGTATGAATTCCCCCCTGTTCTTCTTTTTAACAACCGCCATGACAGATTTTTTCTTCACAAGCAACAACAAGGAATTTGAAAAGGTGTTGAGGATTTTTTAAGTTGTAATGGTTTCTCTTTCTTGTGAAGCATATATGGATTCCGATGTCATTCCACGGGCTTGCGATTGGATTTCAAAAAAAAACCAAAGTGGCTCTATAAGATCTGGAAAGAATATAACACCCACATTGCTTCTTTTTCTCTTCTTTTTCCCTTCCTTGATTATATATCCCTTCTGGAAGCTATGTAACAAAATCTACTCAGGTTCAATAAATCAAAAGACAAGAATTTTGTTGGCTTTTTTATTTTTTTTATTGAGGATTTGATGGTAATATCATTGTGACCAATAGTTTCATTTCGTTCGGTCTGTAGCTTTCTTCGACAAGGTTTTTTTTTTTTCTTCTAACTATAAATGGCATGTAACTGAAATTTCTATTAATATCTGTGGGAGTGATATTCTACTCACAACATCATTAAGTTTCTTCTTTCTCCTACCTCCTTCTCACTCACTTTCTCTTTTCCCTTTGTCTGAAAAATTGCTTCTTTTAGGTGAGAAATTGCTTCTAGCTTTGCCATAACACGATGAGCAAATGAGAAAAGGAGCAAGGAACGAGGAGAGAGAAAGGTTTTTCGCCTTGATGTGCCCCTGTTGGATCTCTCTGGTCCAAAAGAAGAGGCCACCAGTGAAATCCAATTTTTTCTGCAATGCACATCCAGAAGCTTCATTTGTCAATAGAGCGAACTTAATTTCCCATAAGTGGTAGCTTGACCCGCCAATTTTTTCCACAAGACAAATTTTCCTCAACCAAATAATTTCCTTAATAGGTTTTTTTCAACCTAACCAATTTATCCTCCCAAAATTTCTAAGTCCCCCCCCCACCCATTTTTCCTATCAATACTAAGCCTACTAAGCCCCCCCCCCCATTTTCCTACATCCATTTTCTTCCCTCAGAAACAATGTGTTTTTAACTCAATTTATAGATTTCAAGAAGGTTGATGCATAAAACTCAACTTGTTTAAATTGCCATCCATTAGCTTGAAGATTTACCAACATACTTGTGCCTTATGATAGAATTCCATATACTGTCTTTCCGTAACTTTCTTAACCAATCTCCAAATCCAACATTTTGCCCGTCATAACGTTATTCATTTTTTAATAACATACCAATCTCTAAATACCAATACCCCCATAGTATAACCAAACCAAATACCACCCGCGCCCCAGTGTTTTAATTTATCTCAAATTTACATACAAAACCTTTTTTCCCAAGAAAGGATTGGAATCTATTGTTTTATCTAGCCCACGCTACACTTCTAAAAGAAATTTTTTCGATCAATCTCCCCCAATTTCTTTATATTAATATTAGCAATTATTGACGGTAAATCTATATATAGACAAGAAACACTCGTCAATTCAATTTTTTAATTTAGAATTTGACAAGGATCATCTTTAACAATTGGGCTATTGGGATAAAATTGAACCTTTCCATCCACCCTTCTTTTATTCCCTTACCAATTTCTTCCATTTCTGAGGATCTGTCTATTAGAAAATTCACCGTTTTTAGCATCTTTGGATTTTTCAAGTTTCCAGAGCATTCCTAGATACCTGTAGGAAAATTTTTAAATCTCACGCTAAGATAACCAACTATTTTGAACAAATCCTTCTTTCAGGATTATTGATAAAAAATACTGAGCTTTTAACCAAAATTTACCCAGTTAGAGTCAAAATCTTCCCTCATATAAACCAGCACTGTTTAAACCTTCTATAGCCGCCGTCAGGAACGGTAGCCGCCTCTTCTCCAGCCATCATTTTGTCAATCAACAAATTTTTTGTGGACATTTTTAACTATTTAAAATAAGGTGATATGCCTTTAATTCTTCCTTCAATAGTACCTATGGAGAGCTCTATGAGATTTTCTACCATAATAATAAACAAGAAAAGGAGAAATAGGGTCTCCTTATCTTAATTCCTCTAGAGATGTTGTTAAAAAACCACAAGGATTCCCTGGATCAAAACAAAAAATTTAGCTAATAGAAATGCAGTCTATATCAAATCCCTAAAATATTCGTCAAATCCAAACCTGTTCAAACTTTTAGAAGAAAGGAACAACACAAAAGAAAACAGCCTTGGTCCATAGGCCTTCTCCATGTCGATCTTACTGAACTAGATTTTGTTTTTTTTTAGAGTATGATAGTCTCTTTAGATAGTAACAATACCATTCTGGTTTGTCTTCCTCAAAAAACCCCTGGTGATTCGAGATAATGGAAAGCAGAAGACTTGACTCTTAAGGTCAAAATTTATTAGAACACATTTTGTAGGTATATTATATAGCCTAATAGTCTAAAATTTCTAATCAGTAGGATTTTATTTTTAGTCACTAACCAAAAAAGTGTTGTTTAATTCATGGAGACAATATTTTTGTTCTTAATAAAATTTTGATAAGCATTGCAACGATCATCCCTTGATAATAATCCCAAAAAATTTGAAAAAGAGAGCTGGAAATCCATCCTGTCCTAGTAGCTCTTTGTTTTTAATATTGGTAAAATTGAGGGGAAATGAAGAGAGCGGGAAGGGGATGTGGATAAGGGAGGGTAGAGGTGGGGAAAAACATAAGGTGGAGAGGAGGGAAGGGAAAAGTGGGACGGAATAAGAGATATGAGGAAAAAGGGGTCAGTTTTTTGAAAGGGACTATACCCTTGTTACAAAATGGAGGCCTAAAAGCTGAATAAGAGAGAGGAGCAGAGAAGCTGTAACAAAGCCAAAAGTTACAGCAAGAACACCGAAGCCTATACACGCAACACAAACGAGACTTACAGCAAACCACGGCAACAAAACAGCAGCCTAATAGCCAAGAAGTCAGTAGTAAAACTGGACTACTTCTTTGCCGCTTGATCAATACTTCATCTTCTACTTTTTTTCCAAGCATGGTACATACCCAGCGTGGTCATATGAGCAGCATCCGTCTTATCGATCTCCTCTCTGTTTCTTTTACTCTCTTTCCTCATTGCCCCAAATAGTCCATCGGGACCCACTGAGATGCGAAACACTTCTTGCATTACCTTCGATGAATTCCTCTATGGACCCTGAATGCTGCAATATTATCGCATGCCTAGGTCTTGCGTTTTCCCAATGCGGGAGTCAGGGAGGTCAGTTTTTTGTACTTTCCATCAAGCTGGCTATTGCCAATGCTCCCCTTCTCCCGCCATGCTTTTTTTGCCTTTTTGCTTCGGCAAATTTTTTACCACCTCATCTTCAGCAATTTACGCTCAGCCTCACATTTTTGGTCCTAGGAGCTTTGTGAGGACTCACAGTTTTAACATAAATTCATATTCTTCCTATATGAATATTTGTTGAGCATTCTATTGTCAGTATCATTAACCAGCTAGGAGATGCATCTAGAATAGTAACCTTCCTTACTGCTATTAGATGTTTTTGGTTTTAGAAGGATTTTGCTAAAAAAGGAAGGAGGTGTAGCATTTTGAATGTCATTGGTAACATTAGCATCTTCTCCATCTTATACCCTACAACACGTCATAATTCTATTGGTGCTTATCCTTTTAGGGTTAAATGTGGAAATGTTTTGTGTTTTTT
This sequence comes from Taxus chinensis, assembly GCA_019776745.2. Classification (NCBI taxonomy): domain Eukaryota; kingdom Viridiplantae; phylum Streptophyta; class Pinopsida; order Cupressales; family Taxaceae; genus Taxus; species Taxus chinensis. The sequence continues at coordinate 269,823,031 of CM034151.1, read as the reverse complement.
GGTCACCTATTTTTAAGCCATTTCACCCTGGATTTCTATCTCTAGAAATTCTCCTCTTTCAGAAGGATGTTATTGTCATCAGATAGTA
>CM034151.1:269671309-269684479 GCA_019776745.2 Taxus chinensis | reverse complement strand
TGCGACTAAACCAACTCACCGAAATGTAGGTGGCCTGGGAAATGCTATTGGAGTATTTGTTTTGGTTCCGCTATCCGTCCGTGCTTTCGGGCTACCCCGTCAGGGCGTAGTCCGCTTAAGATCCTTGAGACCCAAACAGTTCATATCTTTGATAGGTGTTTCTTAGACTTTGTAGCACCTAGAAATGTCTCATTGATTTGAGAGCTCCATGTCGGGTACTCTCGAAATCCTAATCACAGTTTTTCTATCTCCATCTGGTTCTCTCGTTGTTCCCTATTGTTTGTTAAACTCACTAATAGTGCAGTCTGAGTCAGTGTAGGCTACTAGATTTGTATTTTGCAAACGATAGCATTGAACAAACCAACTTATGGCCAACATCTCTAATGGATTGGTTAATCTATTGGAGCTTTATGTTTTCCCCTATGCTCCCATGCTTTCACAAGCTACCCCGTCCGGGGTAGGTTTGCTTGACGCTTTGAGACCCCAACACGTCCATATCTCTGGAGGAGTGATTTTCAGATCCTGTGGGCACCTATGATGTCTCATCAGATCCAAGAGTCCAACATCAAGGTATTCTATAAATCCGCTCGTGGGTTTTTTCTATCTCCATCTGTTCTTTTTTGTCCTACGTGTTTGCAAATGAGTGAAATCAGCAGTCAAGTCCGTGTAGGCTGCTAATCGATATTTTTGGAAAACGGTAGCAGTGGGACCGAAAAACACTATGCGCTAACCTTTTTGGGTGGCTGGTGGAATCTAGTGATACTTTTTTTTTTGGTCCCTACCTCCCGGTTCTTTCGGCTACCCCGTCCGGCCGTAGTCCCTTAAGACCCTAGGCCCAAACACCATATCTTTGCCGGGTTTTCTTGGACTCTGGGCACCTAGAGATTCTCATCCAAGCAAGAGCTCTACATTGGTGACCCTACAAAGCCTCTCACTTTTTGCTCATCTTCAGCTGGTTCTCTGCCACTAGGTTATGTGGCAAATGCGAAAAGAATGCAATCGGAGTAATGTAGGCTGCCACACAATGTAGTATTGGCAAACGGAAGGCTTGTGGGACCGAACCAACTACTCCAACCTGTCGGGGTGGCCTGGTGAACGCTAGTGGAGATTTTTTTTGGTTCCCTATGCTCCCATGCTTTCGGCGCCCTCGTTGGGCGTATTCCTCTTAAGACCCTGAGACCTACACCGTCATAATTTCGACAGTGATTTCTTAGACTCTGTGGCACATAAAACACTCTCTTTAGAGCTAATAGCTCCATGTCAGGAGTACTCTAAAAAATCCTCTCATGGTTTTTCCATCTCCATCCAGTTTTCTCGTTGTCCGATTTGTTTGGCAAACGTGCGAAATAGTGTAGTCTAACTCAGTTATAGCTGCAGCTGTTGTTATAATTGCAAACGGTAGCGTGTGTGACTAACCAACTACTCCAACACACATTTGGGGTGGCATTGTGACCTACTAGAGGATTTGTTTTGGGGTGTCCCTAACTCCCCATGCTTGCGGGCTACCCGTTTGGCGTAGTACTTCTTTAAGACCCTACGAACCCAACACGTCATCTCTTCGACATGTGATTTTCTCAACTCAGAGCCATGGCACTCAAAGATGTCTCACCTGCAGATCTTATACTCCAAGTCTAGTACTCTACACCATCTTCCTCACGTGTCACCTCTCCATATATTCCTCCGAGCCAATTTATTTTGCAAACGGTGGCAAACATGCAATCTAAGTCATGTAGGGTTGTCAAAGGCTGTAGTTTGCAAACCACAAGCTCATGGGACTGAACCACCTATGCAACACATCGGGTGCCTGGTGAAATGCTATGGAGGCCTGTCATTCATTTTGGGTTCTTAGGCTCCCTGTGCTTTCAAGCTAACCCCCTCATTCAATTGAGTCACTTAAAGAGCCCTGAGGCCCAAACACGCTATCTTCGACGAGTGATTTCTCAGACTCCATACACTAAGATGTCGTGTCAATCCGAGACCCTATTCCAAGGCCTTATAAAATACGCTCATAGTTTTCTCCATCTCCATTTAACTGAGTCATTTAAGATTTGTCCCTTGCGCATCACCTGAAAATATAGGTGTCATACAATATAGTGGGTGAATTAGAATTTGTAGTAAATATTTTTACAATAAGGTGGTGAAAGAGAAATTTTTGTTTGTTATTCCTTTCTACGATTTAATTTTTCTTAGCTTCACTTGGCTTCAAATAATAAATTCTCTACTGATAGTGCAAACCATGTTAAGGTGGAAGCGTTTTGGCACACCACTAAACCTACATAACATGTGATAACCATTAATAGAATTTAGAATCATACAAAATTCAAAAAAATCATTTAACGTAAATTCAAATTACATTCTGAAGAACATACCTTTAACAATTCAAATCCAATTAACCGTAAGACTCAACTCTATTCTTGACATGCACGAATTGCGTCATGATCTTATTCACAGACCTTCCATAGTTTTTATTTGCTGGGCAAGCTCATATTTGATCAACTAATATTGTTGTAAGGACCAAATGGAAGAGTGAGAGTATCCTTTCGATGTACTTCATAGTCTTCAAACACCAATGGTTGATTGTTTTGGATGGATATTGTCGAGGCCAGGTCCATACTAACCACTGATCCACATGGGATACGCAAGGTATTCCCACCATCAAGGACCTGTGGACGTCAATTTTTCTTCCCCTCTACACAACAAGATAAGAAGTCGTAGTTCCCCTTCATTAATTAGTTCGCAATAACTATAAAATGTGGCCCTATATATATAAAGTACAAACTGTCGAGTCATTTATAAATATAGTAGTAGTTTACCATTTAACTAATTTATAAATCTAAAACAACGGGCATGTACATGATTATGTACCTTGTTTGCACTAGGTCAAAATTTCCAGGTGATGTTTGGTCATTTTATCTTAAGACCCCTGCAAGTTGTAACTGCTCATAAACCCTTGATGTGGTGTCGAGTGGAATTAACGAGGTCTACAAGTCCACTCATCCCCTCACGCTATGACCACTTCCTATCCACACAAAATCAATGCATGATATACAAAAAATGGTCATGCATCTAGTAGAAATAGATCCAACCATTTTTCACATCTGAACTATACGAATAGTGCAATCACTGATCCTACAACTATCATATAATCTTTCAAATTTATGAGAGTTTTGCTTCTATCAACAAATATCTCCTAACCGGTGGTAGCCTCTCTTGATATTACGGCACATTTCCTTGACACCAACCAATCAACAATGTTTTTTTACATCTGTAAAATGTTACACCATCCTTGAACTTTAACTCTTCTCCTCTCTCTTGGCAAGTGCTCTTTTCAACACAATATGCTCTTGTGACCACTCGTCTCTCCCTTTTCCTATCCTAACCGGTCGAGTAAAACTCCAAATATGTGTCTTTATTTCTTTGTGCATCCTACTATAGCCCAATAAAAAATTGTGCATTCTTTGAATTATGGTTTGTGTTATCCGCCAAATGTAATGTTGAAATCCGAAACTAATGTTTCCTCTCATTCCAAGTTTTCATAAAACACATGGAACACCTTGTACGTTCTGTAGAATGTGTCTGATCATCACTGATGTAGAAATGATACTCTCTTAATATTTTTTGATCTTTCCTCAGTGCTTTGGAGAGTGCATGAATGTTATATTACAAAAAATAGCAACCTTGCACTGAGTTCTATATTGATCTGACCCTCCATTTGTTGGCTGTAATGTGTAAATCTTTGCCGACATCAACTAAATACATAGTAGTAGCTACCGCAGTGGTGGACTGTGTCCTTGCTTAACTGAATTGTTCAGAACCAACCATCGAGCTCTATGCGGTGGTGTTCTTGCATACTCATAAGAAATTTCCTCTTTGAATTTGACATAATTCTGATACAGGTAATTGTTTTGTCCAATCTCACCCCTCTTAGATTATTGTTCATCTTTTAAGTGATGTGCCACCAATTTATACTTTGGTGGAATCACCCAATTTATTTTCCTATTGAATATGTAACTCTCCTCATGTATACAAATTTTTCCGATTTGGCCAGCACCGTATCCATTGACACGTTCCATCAACAAATATGTCAGAATAAATTCCCTTGATAGTTTTGTGGGACAGTTTATGCCACACTCAGGCAACTGATGTCAATATGCACAACACTAGACTATTTGAAAACATCATAATGCATTGAAAATTTCACATGATGCTTGCAACTAACAAGTGGTACATGACGACTTCGATTTTTCACATAACAGGGTTTGCCCATTTCAACAAAGAAATCTTTCTGCTAATGATTAATTTTGTGGGATTTTTCATTCTTCAAACTAGAGAACAATTCTGTCTGAGTCATATCTAAGAAATATTTTGCACATAGTCACGATTACAAGAACCTATCTTATTTACTGTATCTCTCTATTCGGTGATAACCCTTGTGTTCTCATTCCAAAATTTTACAAGAATTAATTCTTTTAGAATAATCAAATGTTTCTCTACTTTTCATGGAAGTTTGCTAGAGAAAAGCCCATATCAGTGTTATGACTACTCAAGATGTTATCATCTCTCTATTGCTCATTAGCTTGTTTTTTTGTTTAGGCTTCAAAGCATTGTGCTTATTTTTCTAATCAAGCATTTATTCTTTTTATCACTTACTATACACATTATATGCAGTGTCCATGTAGCATTACTAAATCTTTGGTGCATCTTTTGGCGAACCTACGTTGGTATGCTTTATGTATGTTTTTCAACAATTGACCGGTCATTTGATCACAACAGTAGTGTTATTTAACCACAGGGTCTTCCCTTATAGTGTCTCATCTTACATTTCATCATAACAAAGAATTGACATCTTTATGTGTATTTAAATTCTCAAAGTAATTATAACAAATTCCACTAGCTTTTCTTCTCGCATTTTCTTTTCAGACTTTTGTTAGGCCATTGGTCTTATAATGTGTTTCAATCAATCTTTCAATAAGTGATTGGTTTTCTTCTTCTCTTCGCTAATGGAATAAGGGTTCTTTAGAGGTGAAGATTTTAGTAATGGTTCACAATTTGGATTCATATCAATTTATTCATCCATACAACTATCATTTCATTCAAATCATTATTCATTGCACATCATTATTCATTACAAAATTATTATTCCTACTCTCTACATTTTCATTTATGTATTTCATCCCAATTTTCTATACATATGCTACATTTGATATAGCAGATTTCCTTGTCTACTCAAAGTTTTTGCATTCTCTTCAATATTTCTTTATTCGTCTTCTCTCTCCAATTGCGCGGTGTCTATAAATCCTGCTTCTTTGACTTTCTCTGTCCTTAGCCACCGTTTATCACCTGATTAGAAAAACTCAACTATGGGTAGGGGACAAAATGAAATACTAAAAAAATCGTGCAAGAATGTAAGAATATTGCACCAACAATTAATGTTTACGATTCCCATGAAGAGTGAAAGGGACGTTGTTGGGGGACCAAATTAAAAAAATTAAAAACGGTACCGCCTTTTTTATTTTTCTCTTTTCCCAACGCCCATGCCCAAGGCTGGGATCCCGTTTAGATCCCCAAGCCTGAGGCATGGACCCTTCACAAACACACATCAACAATGAGTTTTTTACAGAGAATAAATGTAAAATGACACTTCTTCTATAATAATAAAGATAAACAATTGATCCTTTTAAAAATATCCCATGGCGTAAGCAGAGTCTCTTCTTTCTAAAATATAGATTATTCTAAATTTTTCTTATTAATATAGGTTTCCCACTAATTATTTAGTTTCTAACTATGGCCTTTTTATAGATCATTTGTTTGAAGTGTAATATGTCCTATTTTTCCATGGTGTATCTATTCTTTCTGGGTGATCAAAAATTTTAAAAAAATTATACTTCCCAAACTACAGGCTAATTCTATACATATTCAAAAAAAAAATCTAATTTTTCTAATTTTTGAAACATTTCTTTGCGTAGTTCCTGGGGGGGGGGGGGGGGCTTGGGGGGGGGGGGGGGGGTGGTGGAGGGTGGGAGGGTGCGGTGGGGGGGGGGGGGGGTGGTTGGTCCGCGGGTAGGTTTTTTTTTTTTTCCTTTTTTTTGTTTTTACGCTCCTTTTTTTTTTTTGTCGGTCGGCTTTACACGTTCTCAGAGGCTTTGTTTATTTTTCACCCGCTATCATTTTTGTACTCTAGAAATCCTAAATCCAAAAACCCCCACTATTTTTTACCTACGAAACAACATTCTTAAAAAAATGGGATCCCAACTTAGATGCTCCTAGCTATCGTTCTACGAAAGGGCAGGTTTTCAAAAAATACTAAATGGTGCTCCCAACAATGGTAGGGGGACGAAATATTCACCCTATTCATTTTTTTTTTATCACGAAATAGGAGGCATCTGTTGGTATTTAGTTTGTTTTGACCCCTTAAAACCCTTATTCATTTTTCATAAATTTATGTAGCTTACAAACTAACTCAAATTCTATGATTCATTTCTACCCAATCTTTCCCGAATTTTTGAGTGTAACATTTGAAAAATCGTACAAGTTAATTTTTTTTTTAGAAAAATCTGTGTCCCACTTAAGACCCCTTGGTCCACCGCCAACTCAGTGGCACTCACCCCTCACTTTCAACCCTATCGTAACCATAATTCCCCACCGATTTCCTAAGAACCCGATACTTTGTAAGTCAACTTACGAACTTTATAAGACATGCATGTTGCTATATATCTTTTCAATCATTAGTAATTCCCTTATTAAAAAATGGTCAAACCTTCCCACACATCATCTTCTATAAGAAATATATTTTAAAGCTTCAACACTTGTTGAGTTTCTTCTTTCCTTATAATCAACCTTCTATCATTGACCAGCAATGACACATCTTGATGGATTTATTTAGATGAAGGAATAAATTGGATAATTCATCATGATAACACAATGAACATTCCCAGACAATCTCACATTAAAGGGTTCTCCTTGACCATTGCTGTTGTACCGCATAACTACTTTGGGGGGGGGGGGGGGGGCCAGATGTTTGAGTCCTTGGTCAGAAAACATAGAGGAAGAGCCCTCATATCCATCAAATTATTATCCTCTTGTTCTTCCATCTTTCTCATTTCCCATTATTCATGGAATAAATGCTGGGTACTATCCTTGAATTCCCTCTTACATCGTGTCATCACCGAGTCATTCCTTACATATAGAAACTTCTCACTCATAATCTCTCCTTGGCCACATCCTAGAGCCATTATATTCTTCTCCTAAAGACACCTCCATTTGCCTATTATCGTCCATTCCCTTGGGCCACCTCCTAGCTGTCATCCTCTATCATCTCCACCTCCAAGTAAGCTCATTACCTTCCCATCAATTCTGGACCTATCCTATTCATAATCTCATATTCTTCCATCTCCTCTATCATAATTATGGCAATGCCCCCCATCATTTATCATACTACTCCTAATAATAAATCCCCAATCCCGTTCTGTTCCTCCTCCCCTTCGTGGGATAAAATAAATCACACTATCTTATGATGGAATACTACCCATATATTCAATCAAGCTCCAATCCAAAAATTTGAGGAGCTCCAATCCAGTTACGGATTCAAAAATGTACACTAAATGCAAACAATAGGTATAAGTCACAGTTCTAGATATTGGATATGGGGCTCATCTACCTTCTATATACAAATTCTGTTGCAAGATAGTCCGGTAACAATTAGCGAGTCTCTGATCTCAGCTGATCATCGATATTGAGATACTATGCACTCTGATGAAAAAATCCTATCTCCCTTATCCAACAAATTACAAACATTGGTTATTGGATCATATATCACATAGAGTGACATTGTTGTCGACTTCAATCCATACTATCATATTCTTCTTACTATATCATGATGTTTTTTTCCTCCTATCTATCATGGATTTTTTCCTCCTATCTTGGCCCCATTTTTCATCTTCTCTCTTTATGGTTTCACCTTCACACAACCAATCCAAAATAATCCATTTTTTTTAAAAAAAACATCCATAAAACATAAAACGACATTTAAAAAAACTCAAAGGTACACACCTTAACATTAAAATTGGTATTGCATACACAGGAAGTTCTTTATGAAATGACCCTCATTTTGATCCTTCAATGATATGTTTGTTAGTCATATTGACCTGATTGTAGACCTTGATCTCTAATGGTATCCATTTGACCGCAGTCTTTTATCACCTTGTTTAATAAAGATACGACTAACCTCTTAGAGATCATTCACTTCTTCATGTAACTACTTTTTACAAATATGTCTGGGCGTATTTTTTTGAGCACTATCCCATGTCACAGCAAATAAATAACCAACTTCCCCCCCGACACCTTTCCATCTCCATTAGTGTTGTTTTAACCCCCTTTATCAAATAATCAAGAGACCTGAATAATTTTTAGAAAACAAAGTAATAACATCACAATCCATAACACAAATCAAAAGAAACACCTATATAACATGTCTTGGGGTATTTCCGTATCTCTACTGGGGCATATGGACTCCTAGTTTGATAGACGAAATGTCATGAACTATAAACATATAGCTTCATCAGGGCTATGGACACCTAGTGGCAGTGTAGGCAATTGTAATGACTTCTCCTTCCACCCTCAATGCAACTAATGTAGATTTTCCAATCAATCATTCCTATACATTGCCCGGCTAGTTGTCTTCAATCACTCGCCTTTACATCTTTGCTTCAAGAAGTAGGAATTTCCAATGTATCGACAATGGATCTCTATGATAAAACAAGACTATTACTAGTACCCTAAGGTGTTTTTTGTACTTTTTTCATTCACACTCCACCCCGAGTTTACATTACTTATTATTTTGTCTTAGGATTTGTGCCTTAGCTCGTCACCTTTCAATCAATTAGTCTTCTGTTATTTTTGTCACTATCCTTCCTTTAGAATTCAACACATTATTTTGTTTCACTCAGGACACTCCATGTGTATAAATCAAAATTTCCTTTTATACCATGTGTGAGGGAAACGTTTTCCCTTGTTTCATTAAAAAATCTTCTACTTATTTCTAATCATATGTTCTTTCCAGCTTACCCACTAAGGGCACTGAATGCTCACTCCTTCCTTTCTCCTCATGTGTTGCTTTCATCATCATAGTTGAACCTATCTTACCTATTCCATCTGTCTTTGTTCCGGCTTATTCTACCTATATTGGTATATATGTGTAGGATTTTCTTTAATATTATCATCATCTCAGTTAATCATCTCTCGTTTTCGTGCCCACTTTACTCTTAGTTTTTCCCTATACATAGGTTTAGAGACAACTTCTAACAACCCAAATGACCCTAAAAAAATTCAGAAAAATACTAGAAAATCGAAAAAACATATGGTAAAACCCTACTGAAAATTCAAAAAAAATGGAAAAAAACAACCTCCAAATAAATGCCAAACCATTCAAAAGACAAAACAATTCACAAGACCCCCTTGACAAAAATCCTAAATATTCTACTGACAAAATCTTAAATAGTGAAAAACTAAAACACAAAAACAACGAAATCATTGGAAATTATCATACACCCCCAACATCCTACTCCGTCGCGGCTCATTCTGCATATGAACATGTGGATCATCTTGTGACTTACTTCATTTACAAAGATGATTTTCTTGCTAGTTTGTCGTCCGCATCTGTATTGTTGGTCGGGCAGTTTCATAGGCACTTGCTTCTTTATATTAGACATTTATGTCCTCATCACTCCTTACATTATATCCCTTGCTTGGAGAATCATTTTCGAACTCTTGTCATATAAATTCGATATTTGGGAATTGTAGTTAGGATAAAATCATTTAGACATTGTTAAAGCTTCTTGTTTACCTTATTTATTTGTGTTTGTTTTTATTTGTTTGTCTACTTGTTTGTTTTAATCTTCTCGTAGTTACCTTACTATGTATTTTGATTTGATTCAGTACTTTAGCATTTCACAAAAAATTAGTATTTGTATATATCTTATTTCATTTTACCCTTTTTCCTTATGCGTACATCAAATTAAAAAGGGCTACTAACTTCTTAATTCTGAGAAAAATGTGCATATGCTATGGCTACTATCTTCCCTTTATCCACTATATCATATCTTTCCTTAGACTAACTTCTATCTGACTACCTATCATTTTCAAATTCTTCTATGCTTCCCTCCAATACATCATATCTCGTGACTCATTTATTCTCCCCCTCATTACTACTTCCCTCTACTTGAGGCACTGGTGTCACCAATTAAATTAGTTGAACAATTGCCAGCTACGCCAGTTCTAATCCTTGATGTCGCGATGCAGTTTCTACCACCATGGTCTTTTCTCCTCTATTTTTTGAACGTCATCAACTCTTATATCCATCCCATCGTACTCAAGGGGATAATCACCCTCCCATCCTCTAATCTTTCTCCCCAAATCTTTCTTCTATCCGTTCAAAATGAATGTCTAACCGATGTTTGAGATTACATATTTACCTGACACACATCAAAGAGGGGAAAATGTAGACACTATAAATGAATACACAATTTCACATACAAAATTGCGCTAATTATCTCTTTCCCATCATCTTTTTTTAGTGTTTTCCAGGCAAATCCTACATTCCTTATTGCCGTCATTAATGACACTTTGTAATTAACTAGTCTCACCTTTCTCTTGGATGCAATTACATCGTTTCATTAGGTTATCATCCTCTTTTAATTAAGTTAGTATCCATTATTATTTTAATTAAGCCTTTCATATCTTATCTAATCAATAACTCATCTTATCAGTTAAATCCCCCTCTCAAACCCTCAAATGTAACTAATTTCCTCTAAATATAATCTACCAAAAATGGATTCATCTAACTTAATTGGTCTATTAATTAATCCTAGTTGATTACCCAAATCACCCCCAACCCTCCCATGAGTTATTACTAATATTTATTAATCTCCTCTAATCATATGTCCTTTCTAATTATACTTTATTTTATCGCACATTCACTAGGTTGGCAAGCTCGCTACAACAATGGACAGAGCTATATAAATAACCCTATACTAACCATATTTCAACTTACAACAACCATGTCTCTTATCTATTCACCTTCCTCACATGACATGTGACCTTTCACAATCCCAGCTATCCCTTGGGATCCTTCTCTTCCACTTCGTTGAGTGTGTATATATTGATGAAATATTTTTTTATTATCGTCTAGTGTAATATATGGTTCTTCATTATTAACAACTGAATATCAGAGCTCTTGTACCCACCAGCTGTGCATATATTTTTGGAGTTGGCAGACAACACATTGGAGGAAAAATTAGGGTGGTTTTAGAAATTTGTTCTGATACGATCATTTCTTCATGTTTTTCCCTCTTTGGCACAGCACCTACGTTGTGTGGCAATAGTGAAACCGCCCGGGTAAATAAATGAGACTCCTGACATTTAGAATTACAGACCTTAAAGAATGTGAAAATATTCCTAACGTGATCCAGGAAACTAGCATTATGAACTACTTTTTCTTCTTAGCGTGAAATCTAATTTTATCTTGTGTGGCAATCTTTCTTGCATGGATATTACATCATAGAAGCGACCACTGTAGACGATAGGAGCTTCATGATGTTATGATTTTTTCTTCTATTATTCTAGCATATTGAGTTAGACTTGTCTGGATGGAGTCGATTTCAAAGCTTGTGATGAGGAAATTTCCTTGAAACTTGTGTGGAGTCGTTTCTTTCTCTGGACTAGTTCGGCTCTTTCAACAAACCTGCCAATAAATTTATTGCGGTGTTTATAAAAATGGCTTCTTATGGATCATTTGAAACATGACCTAGCCATAGAAAAAACTAGCCTGGCATGAAAAAAACCCTGTGTGAATGAAGAATGACTCCTCCAAGGCGCCTCCCGGCGCCAGTTCAGACCCATGACCTATGAAGGAGTATGTTTTCAATCACCAAACTAGAAGACGTTAATTTCTAACCTATGCACCTAGGGTAGTGACCTCAAACGTGAAATGTTTAACATGGTGCGTGGTAATTTGAGGACTGTGTATTCTTGATATATCCCTGAAGAGTTGAGACATACAGCACAGAGAAGCCAAGGAACCTGTAGTACAATATTCAATGAACTCTAGAAGAGATACTTGTCGCATGAAAGGCATAACGGATTATTTCAAAAATCATTATAGAAAAGGAGGATTCAATAGGAGAAAGCATAAGTTCAGTAACAACCTGATGTGATCGCAGGTGCAAGAGGTTGAAATACCTCAAAACAACACATAAACAACTTGCAATAAACTAGTAGTTCAAAATCAGCTTACTGTACTCTTCTCTTTTTTTGTTCCCCCCTTTAAGAATTTTCACACTGATCTATTACATCATTACAACTCCTCCTTTATTCAAGACTACTCTAAACCCTAAAATGCCAACAACCCCTAAATGCCAAAAAACCCTAAAAATGCAAAACAAACTTGGATTGACGCCACCCAAAATTTGTGTGCAAATATGCAGTTATATTAGGTCTCACAGCAAAATTTGGACTTATTTTGACAAGCACAAAAAAGTTTTAAATTCTCAGACCTATCAAGAAGCGAAACACATTCGGACCTAATTTTAGGCCACTAGATGAAGGAATCCACAAGCCCCGAACACATGCCCAAATGGGTCACAACCTTGAAAGCACAGTCTGCCCTCAGCATAGTACTTAATGTATATCTACCACCACCGCTATAAAATTTTTTATGACGATCCAATAAGTCAGATCAAAGTTCTGGTCTCGCTCTGTGTCAATTATCTCCCACATGCATTCTCTCCTTGGACTTGAAGATTTCAGCTCTGCAAATTCTATTGACTAATCTCATCTAATTTTACACTGTCATTTTCCTCAACTCCCCTCAGAATCCAAGTATTTTCTTCTTTGGGCTGTGGGCAAACCTTCCCCACTGTACCAAATATCTGTTGTACTCCCATGTCCTAGTAGTGATTGTTCTTTTGGTCCAAGACCTGGCTCTACGCCTTTCTCCCTTTCTTTCTTCTTCGGAAACTGTTGCTTCCAGTTTACGTTCTTCCTCCTTGGCAACATTTCATCATGACCCTAAGCTAGATCTCCTATAAGTCAGAAACTTAAAAACTGACGTGAGAAGCAAAGTTTTCAGGAGCTCCAGCACTTGTAAGCTTATCACTCATTTTCCTTTAGAATCCT